>CM055200.1:20932082-20934582 GCA_029224185.1 Karalla daura | reverse complement strand
ACAGTCAAGTTAAAACGTCTTACACTTCCTTTTACTGTTTGTCACTTCCTGTCACTTCTGTATGTTATATTCTTTCTATTATGTTTTCTTTGTTCTTTGCACTAATGTTTCATTCCTTAAAGGTGAGGTTTTACGATTAGTCCACAACCAGTTCAACACTTCACCCACCATTGTTAAAAGAATAGAAGGAAACTTTTTACAACGCATGTCTCTGCAGGTCAGCTGTGGTTTAAGCTGCTTCAACTTTTGGAGGAAAACATAAATCATCAAATAAATAAATAAGAACATGGAGACGTGGTGCAGTCTCTGTTTACTTGTTTAGACTGTGGGAGGACACCAGAGCAACTAACGCTCCCACCCACAAACACAACGAAGAAAACATTGCGGCTGCAGTGTCACCTCAGTCACAAGTCGTCACATCTCCTGAGTGTGTGTGAGTGTGTGTGTGTGTGTGTTTGTGTGTGTGTGTGTGTGTGTGTGTGTGGGCGTGTGTTTGTGTGTCTGGCAACTATTTTAAAGCATTAACCCTCTTTTAAAAGGAGGTGTCACTTCTAACACAACAGTGAGTCTCTTGCAAAACACACACACACGCGCGCACACACACGCACACGCACACACACAAACACACACTTTAATCTTATTCCCACACAAATTCAAACCGCAGGGGAAAATACTTAGAGTACCTTGTGGTTCGGTGCAAACGTCATCCCGAGTCGTAAACTTTAAACACACACCTTAACCGATCCAACTCTGCTGATGAGAGTCGTTGCAACAGCCACGGTGTGTGTGCGTGCATGTGTGTGTGCGTGCATGTGTGTGTGTGTGTGTGTGTGTGATCTGTAATCATAGCCCGGGGACGCTCCTCTGCAACCAAAACTATGTGTGTGTTTGTGTAACAGGTGGTGTTGCTGCGTTACTGCAGGCCTGGATGGGCACACTCTTCCTCCACATAAAGGACACTTCCTCCCTCCTTTGTTTACTCCCTCATCAGAGTAAACAAAAGAGCGCTGCCTGCCACTGCTACGACACACACGTGCGTAGGAAGTGGGCTGGCAATTTCCCTCCGTCAGGTATGTCAGGCCTGAGGCCACGGCGGCTCAGTGACACCCCGAGTGTCTGGTGTCCCGTCGACCACACACGGACTGTACCTCTCAAAACGAGGCTCCACATTCATTTCTATTAATTCTATCAACATGAATTCATAGTATACACTTCTTACCTGTCTGTCTACAAATACCTATCCAGAAACAAAGAGCTGCACCCTGCTGCATCGTATCATCATTTAGATTTTATTTTAAGTTTAGGTGAAGTGGCAACTGCAGCTTCCAGGAGTTTCCATTGAAGAGCTGTAGGTCTTGTAAAGTCTATTCCTGCAACACCCCGTAATTTTCATAAAATCTTGTCCTGCAAGACTCTGACTCTGAAGTCGGACATTAAAAAAACAATTTGCGTTTCCATGGTTCTCATTAGATTTTTTCATCAGATTTTAGAAAAAGCTCAGATGCGGTTTGAAGCAAACTGGTCATGTAAACCCCGATGTAAATTCATTGCATCTTTGCATTTTAATCTCTACATCATCACATCTGAAACAAAACAATATTATGATATTTGAGAAGTTTTTTTGAGAAGCACATCAGTGTTTCCATTACCAGTATTTATTGCAATATATACTGAAGGCATAGAGCTTCTCTATGGGATGTGTAAAGACACCTACAGACATGAAAAATGTACAGAAAGGCAGAAAAGTGAATATTTACAGCTTTATTATAGTTAATCAAAACAAGAGCAATCTTGTCATGTCATGTGACCCTGTGCTTCATGTCATGTGACGTTTCCTTCACATTTTATGATAAACTGTAAATTAGGGTCTGGAAAACCACCTCATTAGAGTGTGTAAATGCTTGAGGGGTTCCCATCACAAGTTTTCTATTTCGATATTTCGGTTTTGCACATTTAGGGTGAATTATCCAGCCAATTCTCAACAGATGCTGAATCCTGTGTGGGAGGAATCTAAAGCTTACTTCACGTCAGATGTGAGGATGTAGGGTCGTTTCCCCTCAGATATCACTCCTATCACATGAAAACTGTGTCCCAAACGCCGAGCCTGCTGCCTCCCCTGCTCTCGGCTCCTGTCTGGAAACAGTCGACCTCTTTTAGAGGCTCGAGTGGAGCAGAACAGTAGCCCTTGTTCCCGGCTGAGGTCGCGACCCCCTCGCCCCGGCCCGAACCCGATACCCGGCCTGCCAGCCTGGCGGGGCGCTCCACCTGAAAGATAAGGAAGTGGACCACCGGTAGTCCCGGTGTTACCCCCTCACCCCGGGGCTGCCCCGGGGGTCAAACCCAGCGCTCCTCGCCTTACTCACCTTCTGCGCTCCCACGTTTCTCTCGGCAGATTTGTCGCTCAATCATCTCGTGTTCATTCTACGAGGGCTGCATCAGATTTTGGCCGTGAATGTGCCCATTTTTGTATCCTGCTTATCCGCTCTGCTGGAGATGGAAG
>CM055200.1:20809582-20927082 GCA_029224185.1 Karalla daura | reverse complement strand
TGGATACATTGCCAATCCATTATCTATATTGTGACAATATATAACTTAGAGCTTAAGTTAGAGCTTAGAGCACAACTCAAACCATCAATGTGACTTCCATGGCTTGTTCTGCATCTTATAACAGTTTGTTTGGACATATTTACTTCCTACACTCACTTTGATTTCTAGTTCATCAATGAGTTCAAGGCTGCACATTGTCCTTCTGCCTTTAAAACAAAGGTTTTTGCAAGTTGAGTTTGAAAATATACAACTTGAGATTGTGTGTTTAGGGATGCATGGAGTTACAGGAGATGGTGGCCTAATGCAGCACAAGCCTTCATCCTAGTGAGGGAAATAGATCCTAAAAGGAGAAAACAAGATGTGATCATTTCTCTCAGAGAGATGCAAATCCCATTGTCTTGTTACCTGTGTTTTCTGAGCAGTAGTGGCCTGACTTAAACCCCTCCTGCAGTTTCTGTCTCCAGGTTGAAGTCTTTGACTCTTTGAGGTGTGATGGAAACAGTCGCCTGCACATCTGAGCCAAGGTGGAGGATCAGTGAGCTGAGCTAAACTCGGGCTTAACTTATCACCTCATCAGCCCCGAGGCCTGGACACACACACACAGCCACACACACACACACACACACACACACACACACACACACACACACACACACACACACACACACACACACACACACACACACACACACACACAGTTCTTCACACTCCCCTCCTCTTGTTATCGTACAGTGAACATCTCCCAGTAAAGCTGCAAACTGTCATATCAAAGATCCTCAGCGATCCTCAACGCTTCCGTTTGATGGTGCAGGATGAGGAAGGTCTGATTTTATGTCGGGGGTCTCGGTCGTCTCCAGAGTGTCTGCGGTCGAAACCAGAGACGAACCAGCCCAGGGCGCCGCGGGAGGCAGATCTCTGTCACAGAAGCTTTTAAAAGCTCTGGATTAGGATTAGTGGAATTGCCCTTTAAGTGTTGGAGAAACAGCGGATCCTCACAGCTCTGGTGCTGCGTTTCAAAGGGAAGGAAATCAACCCAGTAATTGTTTTATTGTCTAAGTAAATTGTGTGTGTTTGACATGGTCATAGACAGAGTGAAATATAGTGAAAATCCAAAAGGTAAAGAATAGATAAAAGAGGAATCATAGGTTGTGTATTGTTGCTTTCCTGGGCTTTACAGTATGTGCAGGTTATTGAGAATACATAGTAATTAAGGCCACAGTTTTAGACAATTATAGACTTTAAATTTCACATAGTGTGTTCACTATCCAACTAAAACCATGTAAAAATAGGATTTAACTCCTAGGGTGGCTCAGTGAATAGTTCTGTTTCTTCACAGTGTAAATCATTTGGACTGAAGGCCTCTCTGTGTGGATTTTGCATGTTTTCCCCTTGTCTGTATTCTCTAGAGGCTCTCATTTCTTCCCACAGTCCAAAAACATGCGTGTTTAGGTCGATTGGAGACTGATTGATAGTTGATGTGTAGCCCTGTCCCAGCCCTCTGTCATCTGAGATAGACGCCAGATGACCAGCTCAACACCCCTAATGGATGGATGGGTGAATTAAAATCTACTGTATACTGTAAATGTGTTTTTAAGGCCCAATATTGAAGCCTGCGTGAACTTAAGATGGGATGAATTTTGCCATAATTTTGATTTAAACAAGATAACTGGGCCCTTTTAGGACCACTGTCCTACAAAAGGAAAACATTTTTTTTATCTGCATTAAACAATGTCAATAAATGGTTGATTGAATGAATTTAATGACTGTTCTTTTGGCTGGGTGGAGGAAAAAGGATCAATACCAAGTCATTTTATTCTTTATTTACATATGTTTCTAATTCTGAAGGTTTTGTACTACTAGATAGATAAATATATACAGGAGAACAAGGAATAATAACACCCATACAAAGAGATAAAGATATAAAATGAATAGAAATAAACTACAGGAGTAGAAATGTGTGTGTGTGTGTGTGTGTGTGTGTGTGTATGTGTAAATAAAATGAGCTTTGTATTATTTGTGAAAAAGCTGGGATGTTATGTACTTCCTGTCTGGTCAGACTTCACAGATCTCAGCTGTTTGATCTCTATATCATTGTAACAACCGATACAAATGAGGGACAGATGTATTTCTTGAACCCAGGACCATTTGAATGAAAGCAGAATCGTCTGATTCCTCCTCCTCCTCCTCCTCCTCCTCCTCCTCGGGTCCCCTGGACGACCTGATCTGCCCGGCTGAGAACCTCCCCACCGTTATCGATGATCAGACGCTCTCTGATGGGAGCTGACACTCAGGAACGCTCTGACACAAGTATGAACTGAGTTTCTATCACAAAGGAAGGAGGGAGGAGAGAGGGAGGAGGGAGGAGGGAGGGAGGGAGGAGGAAGGGGGGGATGTGAGGCCGAAAACACCAGGAGAGGAGGACAGGGCCTGGAGAGGAGGAACAGTATGTCCTACGTGATGGTCTCACCACGTCCTGTAGATCTTATGAACTGCTTCATTAGTCAGATGAGATGCGAGGAAACATCTGGGTTCCACACATGATTTTAAATGGTTTCTGTAACAGGTTTCCATAAGATAAGTAAAAGCAACAACAAGCAAGATGTCCCCACAAGTCAAGAGATTGAGAAGTTTGAGCATCTGGTCACAGAAATAATGAAAACGTCACCAAGACAAGAGTCAGATACAAGTGAAGTTTACTTCATCTTCAGCTTATATTTTTGCAGACCGTACATGTATGTGATGGAGGAGGTACTTACAAAGGTGTCACTAGGTAAAATTATTTTATTTTATTAACATTATGGTGGATTCTACATGCAGCTCAGATATATTATTATCATTGCTGTTGTTATACATATTATTGTTATTGTGTTATTATTATCATGATTGACGTTCATACTATTAGCATTGTTGTCATTATTATTGTTATTATTATTGTTAGTATTATTATTATTGTTATTATTATAATTATCATTATTGTTATTGTCATTATTATTATTATCATTCTTCTTCTTATTATTATTGTTTCTGTTGTCACATCCTGTATTAATTAACAGCTGGTTTGCGAGGCCGTTTTTGTGACGTATTTGTGTGTGCGCGTGTTCTACGTACGTATAAGCGTGTGTGTGTGTGTGTGTGTGTGTGTGTGTGTGTGTGTGTGTGTGTGTGTGTGTGTGTGTAGGGGCAGGGGATTCCCCAGACCTCAGCTACGGGATGTTATCTCCAGATTTATGGATCTACTCATATAATATGGTATTTTAAATGTATTTTCAAAGAGGATCTTAATTAATTTTTTTTACTACCGTTCATCCGAATTTATTACCATGATTAGTCTGAATTATCTTTTGTTTTAAATTAATATATGTATTTTTTTCAACAGATTAACGACTCAGAAAATAATGGGAACATATTAGACTCGGTAGATTTAAGCGTTTAGCGACCAAACAGACTGAAACCATAAACCTTTGATCGACAGTAAAACATCCATTAAATTAAAGATATCTTGATTTTGAGAGTGGGTTGGATTGCAGATCGTTTTTAGCGATTGTTCGATCATTATCAAATAGGTTGAGACATAAAACTTCAAAATGAAAAAATAATGAAAAGAAAATATCCCGGATCACCTGTTACAGGCATAACGCGCAGAGCTGCGTGTGCAGCTTTAAAACAGGCCTCAGATCAGCGCTGGCTGCAAACAATATCATCACATTTTCTCTGAGCTGCCTAAGAGCCACACACACACACACACACACACACACACACACACACACACACACGCCACTCCGTGCCTGCTCCGTGTGTGTCCCTGCGGTTTGTGTGTGTGTGTGTGTGTGTGTGAAACAAAAATATTTTTTTTCCTGAAAGAGTTATGTGGCCAAAACAATTACGTAGAGCGTGAGCCTGGATTATATTGTTTATCCTCATTTTAAATAATAACAATAACACTAATACTGATTCATAGGTTTCTACAATAACTGCAGCAAAGCGTGCCTGCACAGAAGCGTGCACAGCGACTATAGTTTTTATTAAACGCCTCCAGGTTGTATTTGACAGATTTAGGGGGGCAATACAACCGCTATCCTGCACTATATATATATATATATATATAAATATATATATATATATATATATATTTTTTTTTTTTTTTCCTGAATCCACACTTGCCAGAAAGCGACGATGCAACCTCTTTGTGTGTGTGTGTGTTTTCTCCTTTGGCACCGTCACAGGATTTAATATAAGAGACACATCTGCTTCCCTTTGACTCACCTACAGAAGGTGAACTCAAACCTCTGTTCGTTTATTAGCAGAGCGCAGCAGAGGCAGCTAGAGCTCCACATCTGTCTCAGCTGTATTCCTGCCCTCTCTCTGTCTGTCTGCCTCTCTTCTTGGATCCACAGACAAACTGAAGGTTCCGGAACCCAAACCTGCAGAGACAAAACTCTCCGGGATGACCGGTTCCAATACTCCATGTCTCTCTCTGTCTCTCTCTAACTCTCTCTCTGTCTCTCTCTCTCTCTCTCTCTCTCTCTCTCTCTCTCTCTCTCTCTCTCTCTCTCTCTCTCTCTCTCTCTCTCTCTCTCTCTCTCTCACACACACACACACACACACACACACACACACACACACACACACACACACACACACACACACTACACAAAACAGCCGCTCTTTTCCTCAGACTAACAGACGAACACGATCGAAAACACACACGCACGCACGCACTACACACACACACACACACACACACACACACACATACAAACACAAATACAAACACGAGCATACAGGCCAACGCACATTGCGTCTCTCTCTTACTCACATAAACACACGCGCACATTAACAACTTGCTCTTTGCCCCTACACACGCACGCACGTGCGCGCGCGCACTCCACGTCTCTCTTCACGCGCTCTTCTTTCTCTCACACACTCTTGCCTCTTTCTATTTCCTCACTCACGCGCGCGTATTAAACCTCTCTCTCTCTCTTGCTCTCTCTCTCTCTCTTTCTACCGTACTCACACCAGCACATACACACGCATTTCGCCTCTCTTTCTCTCTCTCTCTCCGTGCGCACTCCGCTCTTGTGTCCAAACTCCCTCCCTCTCTCTCTCGCTCCCTCTCTCTCTCTCTCTCTCTCTCTCTAATCTTGAATGAAGGAGCCTCTTTAACATATTCAGACCCACGTCACGGAGTGAAGGTGGACCGCGCCGTGCAGCCTCTTCTATAAAACCCCCGCAGTCTGCGCACTGTGGAGGAGCAGACACTGCGGTGCGGTGCGGTGCGGACTTCTCCTCTGCTGGTAAGTCTGCGCTTTCATTCTCATCTGATCAGAGATATCGCCCCCTTCCTCTTTATTTCTCTAATTAATTAACACCTGGGTGAAACGAGTGACTTTACAATCTGCTCAACTTCTTTGCCTTCATCCTGTTCGCGTCTGAGCCACTTCCTCATATCTCACCTCTTTTTATTCCCCCCTACTGTATTCAAATCCCTCTCCTCTCCTTCCTACGCTTTCTTTTTTCTCTCCTCCAACCCTGATTTATTGCCATTGCTCTATAAACCTCTGGTCGCCCAGGGGAGATGTGTGTGGAGGCTGCTGAGCCCCCTGAACTGTACCTATAAAGGCGCATAACCCTAATAGACAAGCCGGCGCATGTAAACCTGTAAAACTATTTGGAATAGTTGACAGCTACTCCTCCAGGAGCTGCGGCAGCGGAATGAAGGGGAGTTTCCTCGCAGGAGAGAAACATGTCGCTCCTGCAGCACATCTCAGTGCGTCTGCACGCGCATCCATCCATCTATCCATCCATCCATCCATGCATCCATCCGTCCGTCTGTGCGTTTGCATTAAAGCGCAGTCTGTGTGTAGCGGGTGGCAGTCAGGTGTGGGTAATGATGAGTCAGGGGTTGTTTTCCGGCTTTTGCTGAGTCCTGGTGAAGACGTGAAAACGCATTCTGGATCTTTTCTGCACCTCTGCTCCCTCATCAATGCTCACTATGTCACTTTTTACACTTTACTAACTAAGAGCTGTAGAAACAGCTCTCAGCTAACTCTCAAAGGATAGGAACATAGGAACAGTGATAACGAACAACTGGACAAAAAACTGTGCATATGGGGTAAAAATATCACACATTGCAGAAGATGTAAAAACATGCAACAGTCTTCTGCTCCCTTAATACAGACACATCATTCCAATGTTCTTTGCTTGACTAACTGAGAGCTATTAAAGCAGACATGAAAACACCACAATGAAGTATATTGGAACTATTAAACATAATATAGATGATGTAAAGAGTTATTTCACTTAAGAATGTGAACTGAGGCAAAATCAGTGTATATTTCTGAATAAATCAGGCGGCTCCAGTAATTCTTCTCTTTTTTTTCTCAGATTATTCTGTTACAGCTGAGAGCAAATCCCACCCCAACTCCTCTATTGTTATCTGGGCAGAGGGAGAAGAAAGAGGAGGTCCAGAACAAGTGGAACAAGTTGGAGGAAGAGGAGCATAAGAAGAAGCAAAAGGCGGAGGAGAGAGCGTCCCGAACCGTGATTTTACACACGCAGACTTGGACCCGGACGCAGGAGCCTGCACACGGGGACACAGGTGGATGCTGGGACGCTGAGCCGAGAGGAGAGATGTTGGCTCTGACTCAGTTTGGGGCTCTGTGGGCTCTGGTCACCGCCCTCACCTCCCTCCTGTCCGCTGTCCTGCTGCTGGCTCTCACCCGGCAGCTGTGGAGCCTCCGCTGGAGCCTGACCCGGGACAGGGAGAGCAGCCTGCCCCTGCCTAAAGGCTCCATGGGGTGGCCCCTGGTCGGAGAGACCTTCCACTGGCTCTTCCAGGTGAGACCTGCTGTTCACACACACACACACATGCATCACAGTCGTGGATGAGATGTGACTGTCTGCGGGATGATGCATCTGGAAGCAGGCGGCTCTGGAAGCCTCTTGTGCATTCTGTGCAGGCTGAGCTCTGCTGTTAATGCGACATGTGCAGACTTGATGCGCCGTGTGTAATTCCCTCTTGCGGCGCCAAAAAACACACGTTTTCTGTTCATTTCTCCGGCCTCTCTCTCCCTCCCTCTCCCTCTGTCTGTCTGTAACTGCTGTGGCGAGGAATGCGCTCTCTCATCCCCTCCGTCTCCCTGCGTCCTCACAACTATGCATCCCCCGTGTGATGCGACTGTATTGAGCACTCTGGGTTTACAAATTGCCTGCGAGGGCGCAAATTACAGGACAAGACCACATCTGAACCGTGGCCAAAAGTATGCAGGCATCCCTCAACATCCTGATTTTCTGTATTCAAGTAGCAGCTCAAGCACAAAAAGGAGAAAACATTCAAACGATGCTCGTAAAGACATCATGAAGTTACCCTAGATAAGAAACAGCATAAAGAAGTCCACTTTTATAGGTTAAATCCTTTCAAGAATCACCTCTAAATATAGATATATAGGTGGAGCGGGGGTCCTGCTATGAAGCACACATACATGATGTAATAAGGGTATATGTTACATTCCAGTTTGATATGCATCTGCTCCACTTGAATCCTCTGACTATATTGTATTGAACAAAAACTGCCATAAAAGCTCAAATAATATGACAAGACTTCACGTGTCTAATAGTATGAAGACATCTTCACATCTCATGAAGCAGCGTTGGGATACAAGCCTTTTCTGTTATTACAGTAGCAACTCAAGCACAAAAAAAGAAGAAAATGTTCAAATAATTCTTGCTACAAGATGTCAGTTTTCACCACACCTGAAACAGCACAAACAAAAACACATTTTAGTTGGAAAACCTTCTGAGAAGTGCTGATTTTTGAGCAGCACACAAGCATCAAATACATCAAATCTGATTGTGACAGGCTCCCAGCAGACTCCCTGCCAGGGTCTAAAGCAGGTTATGAAAACAGAGGGAGCCTGGCAGCTTATCAAACTCGTCACCTTGAACCCGGACAAACTCGTAACCCAGATTTCTCCTTTCGCTCCGCAGGGCTCCAACTTCCACATCTCACGCCGGGAGCGCCACGGCAACGTGTTCAAGACCCACCTGCTCGGCAAGCCCGTCATCCGGGTGACGGGCGCGGAAAACATCCGCAAGATCCTGCTGGGCGAGCACAGCCTGGTGTGCACCCAGTGGCCCCAGAGCACCCGCATCATCCTGGGGCCCAACACGCTGGTCAACTCCATCGGGGACCTGCACAAGAGGAAGAGAAAAGTAAGTGAAGACTGTCTCCAGCCAGATCTATAGCTGTAGCCTTATAGCCTTAATTCAAAACATGTAAGAGTTTAAAGGCACAGGTAGATGCTCAACTGGGCTACAAAATGTATTTGTGACTTTGTGCAGATATTCAGATAGCTACATTAACATATATGGGGTGCAAAGGAGAAGATTATGCACTTTGTGAGGCCCCAAATACATAGTTACACTCTTAAATATTAATTAGGTGCTGTGTGCAGACCTTAAATATGAGGCTGTTCCCCAAACAACCCCTGGCAACCTGTGGTAATCTATACCTCATATACATATACATATATCTCAAATGCTTTATCATAGCAGAGAAATCCTGGCCACCACTGTCAGTTTTGTCCCAGTGTAATGTGCTACTGTATCCCCTGCACCTCACCATGTGTTATCTTCTCTATCTTCTACATCTATAAACCCACCCCACCCTGCCCTCCTCTGCAGGGAGCACTTACTGAAAGGTGTTGTGTACAAGCTTCTAACATTTTATTACTCCTTTTCCTCTTTGTTTTCTTTACCCTTTTAAGATCCTGGCTAAAGTGTTTAGCCGGGGGGCTCTGGAGTCCTACCTGCCCCGGCTGCAGGACGTCGTCAAGTCTGAAATTGCCAAGTGGTGCTCAGAGACGGGCGCCGTTGAGGTTTACAACGCTGCCCGGTCGCTGACGTTCCGCATCGCCGTCAAGGTGCTGCTGGGTCTGCAGCTGGAGGAGGAGCGCATCGTTTACCTGGCTCAGATCTTCGAGCAGCTCATGAACAATCTGTTCTCGCTCCCCATAGACGCCCCGCTCACCGGGCTGCGCAAGGTGAGAGAAGCCGAGCAGGAGAGTGTGACACTCACGTGTGAAACTGTAAATAGTGTGTGTGCAAATACGTCTTTACTGCTCTGGAGGAACCAGTGTTTGTTTAGCTACAGAGGTCACAGAGGAACATGCAAACATGCAAACAAAAACCATTCAAACCCGTTGAAAGGGCTTTATAGTCGATTTTTAATGTATGTCTTTAGCAAGGATGTGTTTTACAAAAAAGTTAAAGTTGCTGTTTGCATTTTCTTTAACTTTATTTGCCTTGATCTGCATGTGAGAAGTGCAGCTGATAGGGTGATAATGTAGATCCTGGGTAAACAAGTCAGTAGCTGATCCATGGAGAAACATGTGGTTGCAGGGATACGCTCATGCTAATTAGCATTTTGTGCCCAAAATTCACTTTGCAATGTTATTTTGATCCATATTTTTGCCTGCTATGAGGTTGATATGATGCATAAATCAATCATCTTGCAGTCAAATGTCACATAACTAATGGTGACATGCTTCTATGTGCAGGGGATAAAAGCCAGAGAAATCTTACACGCCAACATGGAGAAAATCATCGAGGAAAAGATGGAGCGGCAGCAGGTGGAGGAGGACTATCACGATGCCTTTGACTTCATGCTGGCCAGTTCAAAGGAGCACGGCCATCAACTCAGCATCCAGGAGCTCAAGGTACCGGCATAAAGAAGACAGATGTGATGTCTGTTCGTTAACCTACTGTAACTATAAGAGTTCACAGTGATGGAGTTTTCTCCATCAATAAGAGGAGGGTATAACCATAAGACCATGAACTGAAAAAGAGAGAGAGAAAAGAGGTTTTTTGACCATATCCAGAACTCATAAAGGCAAATGCATCTTAATTCAAGGTGTAAATATGACTGATCTCTGAACAAAATTCTCACAATATTCAAGCCTTTGTGTTCAGGTAGGTGAAAAATGATTCAGAGAAAAAGCTAGGATTGTAGCTGAAATAGACAGGCCTCTACTACTGCATTGTATCTGAGTATAATTGTCAAATAATGAAAAGATATTCAGCCAACAAAGTTTTCACAGTCTCAACAAGACTCAACTCTGACTCCACCTCAAATCACTCCATTCTGATCTCAATGAGGAGGTTGAGAACACAGATCTAATCGCATCGTGTCACGTCTTCACCCCCGCTGCAGGAAACAGCAGTGGAGCTGATCTTCGCCGCTCACTCCACCACAGCCAGCGCCTCCACCTCGCTCATCCTGCAGCTCCTCCGCCACCCGGCCGTGGTGGAGCGAGCCAGAGCGGAGCTGGAGGCGGAGGGCCTGGGCCACGAAGCCCGCAGTGACGCCGCAGCCCGAGAGCAGGCGGAGGAGGAGGAGGCGACGGAGACGAGCTGCCTGCTCAGCGAGGGATGTCAGGATCACCAGAACAACCACCACGGTTTCCCACAGTCCAGGTCCCACATTCCATATCTGAGCCTGGAAAAGCTGAGCCAGCTGCGCTACGTCGACTGTGTCGTCAAGGAGGTGCTCCGCTTCCTGCCGCCGGTGTCCGGAGGCTACCGCACAGCCCTGCAGACCTTCGAGCTGGACGTAAGTTCACCGTCTCCTGGGACAAACAACCACAGCGCATCACAAACAAACAAAACTATTCGGTTTGTAAAGTTTAACAAACATAGAGGTCGTGTAAGCCACATAGAAGAAACCATCAGAAGATACAAACATAATAACGAAAAGTTATAAAAGCTTGAAAAAAAGCTGAAGTTTAAAGGTTTTTAGGTTCAATATCACCAATTGTTTTGTTTTGGTGTCCATACATGTTGATATTTTGGTAACAAAAGCGCCAACTTAAAGAATAAACCTGAGAGTTGATTTCCAGCTCAAAGCTTATTACTGTCCCTAACTATCAGTACAATTACATGTGGGAATCAGAACAAATTCTTACCAAACTGGTACATGATACGAGTCCATTCCTGATGGGTTGTTGCTACAACCTACCACTACTACTACTACTACTGTGAACAGCTGGTCTGACAATAACCAAACATGGAGGATAAACAGCCTAATTATCACAAGTTAAAATCTGGTTTATTCTCCGACAAAATGCGACTTGTTAGATCTGTGTGATTGAGAATTTAACTTGTCATGGTGGAGGAAAAAAAAAACAAATCTCACTTTTATTCTGTTTCGCTTCATTTGTGGCGTGGCACGCCTGGCTGCACCCTAACAGCCCCCCCCCCCAAAAAAAAAACGTTCTCATACGGAGTTTCGTGGCCTTTCCTGAGAAACTGCCCTGTCATGGCCTCATCTCTTGTCCTCACATGCCCCCTTCACTGCCCTCACTTTGCCCCCAATTTGGGGCATTTATTGAGATAGGACAATTGAACCTTAAACCATCTCGTAGGAATTCCCAGATTGCTTTGTGATTTGCATAATGCCGCGTCCCTGTGAACCGCCATTGTTCAGAAGTAATCGTGGCGTCCGTACAAGACGACGCGAAGCTGCAACTAGCAAATCCAAACTCTGCAGACGTAATTGGAATTATAAAGAACGCCCATTCACTGGATTCACAATGAGTGGCTGATTGATATGAAAGTGAGAAGAGAAAGGGGTTTTAGACTATATCAACCACATATATTTCACCTTCAACTTCACCTGTGCAGAATCTGCACTAATTTCTCTTAAAAAAACAACGTTTTTGTGACAGGAGCTGATTTGTTATTGACGATAATGGCCATGTCTCGCAGGGCTACCAGATCCCTAAGGGCTGGAGTGTGATGTACAGCATCCGGGACACCCATGAGACGGCGGCGGTCTTCCAGAGCCCGGAGATGTTCGATCCGGACCGCTTCGGCCCGGAGCGCGAGGAGAGCCGGTCGTCCCGGTTCAGCTACGTCCCGTTTGGCGGCGGCGTGCGCAGCTGCGTGGGCAAAGAGCTGGCGCAGATCATCCTAAAGACTCTGGCCGTGGAGCTGATCGGGACTTGCAAATGGACTCTGGCCACAGAAACCTTTCCCAAGATGCAGACAGTGCCAATCGTGCACCCAGTCAACGGGCTGCACGCGAGCTTCACATACAACTACCCACTTTAGACGCAGATGCAGACTGACTGACTGACTTCTTAAAAAAAAAACAGAAACTCTGGAAAAAAAACCTCTCAAAGGCCAAGTACGGAGACGCAACCACCTCATCGGGCCTGATGGTGCAGTTTAGACCCGCTTCCTTTCCCACGGACATGAAGAAGGGGTTTAACTCGCTGGAGCACTTCATCATCTCTTCAGGGGTTCGGTCCACACCTAAGAAACCACTTTCTGTCGTAGCACAAAACCATCTACAAACACCTGGTCACGCTCACCTACAGTGTTTTTTCCTTCGCAGCTTTTACTCTCTTTACATTTAAGTTATTGATGTATCATGGCGGACTGCGTGTCAGTGATACCTGGTTTCGCCCGCTGAAGAGCCTCGTGGATGGACTGCAGAAAAGTTCAAAGTGGCTCTAGTTACAGCAAAACTCCACTCGCTTCGCTCCTCGTTGCCTCCCAGTCGTCTTTTGATGCATATTTATTTAAATACCGAGACAGAGTAAGTACCTTTTCTCCTTTTATACGTCGAGTGGCCGTCGAGCACCCTTCGCATTCCTTCCTCTCGTCTGAAATCGAAAAAACCGTACGACACGTCCGTCGTCCCTCCTGAGAGGCTCTCTACGAATCTCTACGAGTTTAGCTGCTCTAGTTTCTTGGCTCTGAGAAGGTCCAAGTTCATGCACAAACATGCAAAATGCAACTGCCAGAAAACTTTTGGGCCCTGTGATACACACTTCAGGACGAGGTAGTTCTTCGGTGCTGTTACCATTCGTACCTCTTCGTAGCGTCTACATCGTTTTGTGCCAGTACGAGACATCTAAGAGCTATCTTTGTCTTTACGTCTATCTTTTAAAGACTCCATCACACCCTGTCTTTTTGACATCGTTCTTTGGTTCTTACATCATTTATCACCCAGACAGTGATTCCTTATCAACTCCCGAGGTAGAGTTGCCTGTGGAGAACCACAAGGTAAAAAGGGTCAAATCAAAAAAGTATGTGATGGCGTTAATTTAGCTCCATTTTGAGTCAGACATGCATTGAAACCATTGACTGGGTGAAATGGGTCATCCATACTGAACACATGAGCAGCTGGTCTGGTCCAGGTCCTCAGTGTTTTACAGTTGTCTCCACTGCAGAAACACCTTAACTTGCACTTGATTCTGTCACAAACCCCTCGACCAGGAAGTACCTGCATATTGGTATCCATTCAAACTCTTCTGTTGCTGTTTTTGTTTTTTGTTTTAATATGAATGTAATATATATCCTCATCAGTGCTATTATGTGTGTATTAAATGAAGTAGCATTATGAATAAGCTGTATTTAAAATGCAGATGCATAATTTCTATCGATCTTTTACTCTTTTATCTGTAACAACATTTGCTGTAATTATGAATAGAGACACTAACCTGTCATGTATAGGACTGTCCAGAGATACTTGTTTCACTGCTAGAACATAGAAATGTTTCATTGTTTAGAGCAACATATATTGAGAGTAAAGTTATTATTATTTTTATTATATTATTATTATTACTGGTCTAATTTTAGGACAGTTTCTGTGTTGGTCTTGAAGCCTAATAGACGCGCTGTGAAATCGTATGTACGGATGGATTTGTGGAAGGAGATAGCACTTTCTCCGCTTTAAGGAGTCTGTATATATTTGTCCTGTGTATGCATTCATTGAGTGTATCAGATGTAGCTGCTGTACAGTGATGTAAAGAGTAAACTAGAAGATGTCAAACAAACAAAAACAAATCTACGGATTCATCAATGCCACTTCCTGCCAGAATCTGTTATCACAGTATTAGCTCAGATACCTTTTCTATCAGCTCTGCAACCTTAGAGTCTTAGATTTCTATTGTAAAATCTATAAGTTCGAGTATTCAGACTGATCAGAAGTGACACCAATCCCAAACAATGAGGCCATCATGATCCTAATGACATATTCAGGAGATATGGGGAATTGCCAATAAACAAAAGCTGTGGGCTCAACAAGATCAGTATTGCCGGAAATGAACTGACCACATCTCTAATCCAGCCACACATCCCTTAATATCTCATCCTTGTTGAGTTACCCTGTTATCTCCATTATTTACATCCTGATTCTGATTATTTTATGGATATTGAGTGAAAGTCTCAACACATTTTCCTCAGTTTGGGATGTTATCTAATTCCTGAATTAATCCAAATCTGACATAGAACAAAGCATCGACCATGCTACATGCTACACGTGGCTCCCAGTACACGAGCAGATGATCGGGTTGGGATAAGCACTGGAATGAGGAATGAAAATTGGCCAGTGTTAGGATAAGAATATCTGGATAAGCCAATCTGAGACAAAGTAGGACAGACCCATCGCTACTATGTGCTGTTGGATCTACGTTACTAGCGAGTATCGCGGTATTAATGGCAAACCTTGTGTCCTGACCTGGTTACAGACACTGAAGTCACCTTTGAGGTCACCAAGCATTTGCAGCCTCCACCTGACCACCTTCATTGACAGGCGGAGAATGGGGTGAAGCTATGTGGCAGAAAACTAATGGGACACAAACAGCCTGGCCTAATTATGTCCGCTGCAGGGCCCCGTAGCCCTGCCAGGGTCGTTATCTGATTGACGCTCAGTCACTGTGAACTTGGCGACGTTTTGAACCAGAGTTCACTGCGGTGCCACCGGCTGCACAGGTCAGCGGCTGGTCAGCTGATGGGAGGGTGCATGGGAACCAAAGAGGGACGCGGCCCGACTCGAATCGACCCGACACAAGGGTCGTGACTGTTCATTATATAACCCACGCGCACAATGAAACGTGGCCTAACGGGCTCGTCCGCTCCCGCTCTGGGTTGGAGCTTTCGACCTCGCGGTGTCAAAGTTCTTCAAGTTCTGTGCCAAGAGCCGCGTTGGGACAATAGCTCTCAGCTGGTTGCGTGTTGGCACTGTGGAAATGGAAATGGCATCCATCCCGCTGCGTGCTACAACAATGACTCTCCATATGGAACATGGTGGTGGGATATAGAAACAAATGCTGCTTCTCAATGATGAAGTTTGGAAAAAGTCCTCCTCTAGAGGGAGCTGCGCCATACAGTGATCGTGGTGTAGAATCACTCCTTTTTGTGCCTTTTTAGACTAATGAGAAACTGTGATGTTGTCTAATGGTTGGAGGTCTCGGTCTAACAAGTCAGAAGTTGTAAGTAAAGCACAGTGACCCGCTGGTTTGTGGGATCCTCCAACCTGGACAGAGAACTTCAGAGGTTTCATGGAAGGAGCGATGCCAAATCAACAAACCTGCGTTTTTATTTTGTCACAGCAAACAAGGAGGTCAATCACACTTACCTTCTTAGAACGACTCTTTAGGTTTTTCTAGAAAAACTCCCATGATGAGAGACTTTGCTGGGACTGCTGAGGCAAACTCATGAGGTTCCTGATAAAACGCTGTCTCGATCACATTGGGGACACTGTTTGCCCTTCATTTATTTTTCTTTGAGTTTGAAGAGCTCTTCAGCTGTTGTATCTGAGTCAGAGATTCATCAGAACAAAACATCTCCTTGTTCTCCGTGTAACCTTGTATCTCGACCAGAGAGGGAACAGAGGAAGAAAAGAGATTGCGTCCATGATGCGTATCTGCTACATCTCTTCTCATGAAATCTATTTATTCTTTCCCTGCACAGCCTCCATGCCTCCTCATCCCATCCTACGCCTCCTCTTATTTGTGTGTTTTCCGGTTCAAAGCCAGTTCTTGGGCACGATAAGGGACACAGATTTGCAAAATGAGGGAGAGAACAGGGTCAGATGGTTGCTTGGATAAAGCTCTCTGCGGCCTGCATCAGCTCCCCGGCCAGCCAGCGTGTGTGAGTCCAGATATTTTACCTCCAGCTTGTGTTTTCTTTAAGTTTATTTTCATCGCTGCTGCTGTCACAGAAAGAACCACAACGCTGCAATCTTGGTGTTTTCTTCTTCTTCTTCATGCTTGTAATTGAAAGTTTACATTGCCATTTATGTTCTGAGTCAGTGTCAGGGACCTTCATTGTGTGACTTCAGAAATAAAAACGGACCCGAGTTACATTCTGGCAGCTGACGGGTACCACCAGCAGTTCACCCGTCCTGAGCACGCGGCAGATTTTAGATCGCGTCTAATTATGGATGGAAGCTACGCTTTTTTGGCCTGTTTTCTGTTTCTTTTCTTTTCTCTATTTTCGCTCGCAGCCTCTAAAAATAAAATTCCTGGGGTGACACAGAGACTACGCGATGGTCTTGCACCTATAAGTAACTTAATCGCTGTATATAGTGTATAGTTAGCAGCTAAAACAGCTCCAAACCCAAATATAAGGCACATTTCTGACAAAAATAAGAGCTGAGAAGACTGCTTTGTAACTTTTTCTTTTGCTTTTATTAACTAAAATAACCAAACAACACAGCATTCCTCACCTGATAGCAGTTTGCTCTCTCTCGTGTACTCCTCTAATATCGCCCGTATCTGAACTCCTCACCTCGCCGGACTCGCTGTCACTCGTGTTCTGGTCGAGAACAAAAGATAGACATCAATAACGATTTCTCCAAATGGCTGTTTCAGGTCATTGGGAGACCACCTAATTGTTATAATGAGGTAAAAGAGGGGTCTTTAGAGAAAAATTAACTAAGTAGTGGGCTCGGCCGGGGCCGCAGCTTCCGCTCACCTCGGCAAAACAAAGTCAGCTCAGGTTTATTTATAACAAGCCTGAGAGGGAGACTTCTAACGTGGCGCTGAATGAGGAGAGAAGCTGTCACTCTAGGCGCCACACCCTCCGTCTGGCATAACGCTGAGCCTCACTTTAAGTTTATCACTTTTTTGTTTGTCTGAAATTACGTAATCTGGGAAGCTTTGGTGCCAAACTGAAGCGATTTTTTTTGGCCAAACTTTGACATCAGACAGGAAGATCGGGTAGGTGGCTGCGAACGTAAATATCTGTTGCAAAAGCAAAAGTACAGTTTGAGGTCATGAGAGTGCCAGCCGTGTTTTCTCATTGTGAGCAGAGCGCTCAGTCAATCAGTTGCATAACTCTGTGTGTGTGTGTGTGTGTGTGTGTGTGTGTGTGTGTGTGTGTGTCAGACGTCACTCAAGTTGAACTCTGCGTGTTCACGCTTGATAATCATCATCTCCGCGCTCTGCTACATAAACGGTCTCCATAAAAGTTGTTGACAGTTTGTTCTCGGTCACTTTTTCCCGACTCTCTCATTGCTCCTTGATCCGAATTCAATTTCATTTTGCTGCGATTACATTGTGTTGGAGGTGGGACTGCTGCAAGCTCGTACCTAAACAGATGGACGCAAAACTCCTCGAAACCACAAGGAAATATATGTTTTTTTTGGGGGGGGGGATCTTATTCACACCTTCAAGGTGAAGGTTTGTAGATGTCGCAGCCCAGCTGCAGGAAGCATGGATGGCGAAGCAGTTGGACGAGGATGTGGAGAGGGAGGAGGAAGAGCGGGTATGGACATACAGCCGTACTGGAGATAATTATTGGCTTTGTCAGACAACATCTGTTATGTCAGCATTCCAGCCGTCAGCCCGGAGGAGGACGAGCTAAAAACCGCCTGCAGAGTTCAGAGAGACAGACAGAAACGAGGCCAGACGCAGGAAGGCGAAACCCGCCGTTCACTTCGGACACTTTGGAGTTCACCTTGGTGTTTATGTGAGCGCAGAGTCTGAACCTTGGGCCCGAAGGTCAGAAGTTCAATTTCCCCCGTCTGCCCCGCCGCGGTGTCCTTGACCAAGGCAGACTCCCCCTGGGGCTGACCATGACCTCCGACCCCCTCCCAGGGTTTTACACAGACTACCTGGTCTGTTCTTCTGTAACAGCTAAACGTTTAAATGGACAGTTTAGCACTAAACGCGACTCTCACCCGAACATGCTCCGCCTGCTAATTTTGCCCTTTGCAATTCTACATCTGCTCAGGCACAAAACGCAGCCCAGGAATCCAGATTCAGAGACAAACAGCTCAAACTGGTGAGATATTTTATTTAGAAATTTCCCCATGTAGGATAATTGTTCTTGTTTTAAGAGTTAATTTCTTATTTTGATTGTTTAACTTTACACTAAGATCTTAAATCGAGCACTTCACATCTTTTAATGAGAAATCTTATCAAGTGAAATCATCTAGCTCTGTGGATGGACAATCTCACTTGTTTCAAGGACTTTTTTTCTGCAGATTTAGTGTTTTTATCTTGTTTTTTGACACCAAAAACAAGATGGACACAACAATAGTGCAAACTTTGTAAGGCACTCTTAAGAACTTTTAAGAACTCAACTGAAGAGAGTTAACTATCCTGATAGCAGTGATTTCCAAAAGTCTCTCAGTCTCTCCTGATAAAACTATTATTCATTTACAGTCAAAATCGGACGGGCCTCCACAGCTTAAGTCTCCATTTGTGACTTTTAAGTTATGTTAGAACATGAAAGCAACGTACAATCAGAGGTTTCTTCAGAGGCCTCTCGCTACTCGGTTTCCAGTGACCAGGTTTCATTCATCATGCCCCGGCTCAACCCACCCTCAACCTCGACTCGTTTCTGGATGGATGATGTGGTTTGGGTGGAGTCAGACATCACAATGAGTGATGCCACTAAAAGAGGAGATCCATTGCTTACGCAGTCCATGGCTGGAAGCGGCTGTTGCCACGGCGCAGGACTTGGAGGAATCCATCAAACCAGCGTGTTAAAAATCTGTGAAACTCTTTGAACGTCCAACTTCTCTTGCAGAGTGACCTTTGCAGCTGTTTTACACGTATGCAACTGCATGTAACGCCATGAATACCTCAAAGGAGAGACGAATGCAAAGTGCTAACATGATATGACTGCAGGGTTATGGCGCTCCGCATGCTTTCAGATTTTAATATCAGATTTGGTCGAAACATAATACATCACATCAAAGTCAGAAAAGCAGCAGTTGTATAGACGCTGCAGCTGTGTTATGTAAAAAAAAGAGAAAGAGAGAAGGAATGTGGGAGAGATGTGGAGAGGAAGGTAATAGGAAGCTCTGGTTCTTACCACGATTTTCAACGCTTGATTTTGAATCGTTCAAATTTACACTGTAGCGTTAAATCAAGCACTTAACGTCACGTGAAATTCTCTGAGGACAGATAATCTCGCCTGTTTTGAGTAATCAGATTTACCGTAGAGCTTTTGTTTCAGACTCCCATTTCTGCAGCAGAGGGAACGAGACATTGAAACGAATTAGAGCAGAACCATAAACAACAGATAATTAAGTCCAAACGACTGACTTAAAGGCCGATTAGCGACCTCGTTGTGCGTGTTGAAGGACGCTTTCTTTGCCCGGATCCCCAGTTATCCTCCTCAGTGTTTGTCTTTGACGTCTGAAAGGAGAAAATCTCCATAAATTACGTGACTTCTGCTGAAATGTTTACCCCCCCTCCTCCATCCTCCTCCCCTTTTAAAAGAAGGGTTTTTCGGACTCGGTAGCGAGGCTTGTTAAGACAGAGCTTCTTTCCTGTGCAGTGCGACTGCCTGGTTGTCTGACTGACTGTCTGCCACATACCAGAGTACAGTTCAAGAGTTCAGTTAATTCATGAACTCTGTCGGGGCACCACACCCAGCCAACGGCACATTAAAGCCCTGTGAGGGAGTGCGTGTGTTTGCACTCTTGTATCCTCATGCATTAATGATTCTACAGTATGCGTGGAGGTGTTTGACTCCGAGCGCCTGCACACGCATCGGTCCACCCACACAGGTGCTTCCACTTCATTCCGCCTGAGCGGAGCTCTTCTGTGTGGGCACGGCCGGCCCTGACTGACAGCCAGGGCTCCTCTGCCCCGGTTCTCTGTTGCGTTTGTCGAAGGGAACAGAACAATAGTCGGTGCTCTCGCTGATCCCCCGACACCGTTCACTGGAAGGAGAGACCGAGGAGGGGAAGAGCAGACTCTCCAAACTTTTGCAGCGAAGTGAAAACAAATTTTGGAAGTCGCTCGCGGTTCGTGCGATGACAGATCTTTGTCGACGTGTCTGTTGCTGTACGTAGCACGCTCCGTCTCCACGTCAGTCTCCATGTCAGGTCACATATTGTCTTTCACGTCATTAGTCATTCCTGTTTTGTTTTGGTCACTTAGCTCCTGTCTTTTAGTTCCGCTTTATGTCGAGTTCCGTGCTTGCGTGTCTCCTGGTGTGTTTAAGCTCTATCTATCTATCTATCTATCTATCTATCTATCTATCTATCTATCTATCTATCTATCTATCTATCTATCTATCTATCTATCTATCTATCTATCTATCTATCTATCTATCTATCTATCTATCTATCTATCTATCTATCTATCTATCTATCTATCTATCTAAAAGCTGTCTGTTTTGAAGATAAAGAAGTATTACTGTTCTTAATATGACTGTGTTGAAAGGTCAAAGGTCACTGCTGGTTTGGAAGCTCAGATATCAACATGATCTCAGGGTTTCCGACTTGAGGAGCGTTCATGTGCATCTATCTGTCTGTCTGTCTGTCTGTCTGTCTGTCTGTCTGTCTGTCTGTCTGTCTGTCTGTCTGTCTGTCTATCTATCTGTCTTTCTATCTATCTATCTATCACACACACACCTACACGCACACACACACAAACAAACGCACACAAAATGTTGAAATGCTGAGAAGTAAAAATACACTTACTCAATGTCCCTCAAGGACATTCTGTCATTTTTCTTTGTAAACTATGGAAATACTTACCTATCTATCTATCTATCTATCTATCTATCTATCTATCTATCTATCTATCTATCTATCTATCTATCTATCTATCTATCTATCTATCTATCTATCTATCTATCTATCTATCTATCTATCTATCTATCTATCTATCTATCTATCTATCTATCTATCTATCTATCTATCTATCTATCTATCTATCTATCTATCTATCTATCTATCTATCTATCTATCTATCTGTCTATCTATCTATGTAAATAATGCATATAGATTACAGCAGTCTGTCTGTCTGTCTGTCTGTCTGTCTATCTACCTACCTACCTACCTACCTACCTACCTACCTACCTACCTACCTACCTACCTACCTACCTACCTACCTACCTACCTACCTACCTACCTACCTACCTACCTACCTACCTACCTATCTATCTATCTATCTATCTATCTATCTATCTATCTATCTATCTATCTATCTATCTATCTATCTATCTATCTATCTATCTATCTATCTATCTATGTAAATAATGCATATAGATTACAGCAGTATAATAGAGAGCAAAAGCAAAAGCTGTCTGTTTTGAAGAAAACGAAGTCTTACTGTTCTTATCATGACCGTGTTAAAAGGTCAAAGGTCACCCCCGGCTCGGAAGCTCAGATATCGACATGATCTCAGGGTTTCCGACTTGAGGAGCGTTCATGTGCAACGAGGAGGTCAGCGACTCCCGTTTATCGTAACTCCAGGAGCGTGTGAAGGCAGGCCTAATCGCGTCTTCCTATCATTCTGTGCTCGGTCATAGCTTTCTCTGGAAAGTTGAGTGTTTTTGTGTTTATAGCGACTTTCACTCTTTGTCTTTGTGTGAGAGTTGCCTCTCTCTACCGTTCAATCATCTGATCTGATCTTCGCTCTCGACAAGCTTCACCTTCTCGGCTTTGGTTCCATTGCCTGGTTGACTGACTATTCCTTATTCTTTGATATTTTCTTATTAAACCCCTTTAACCTGCATTTGCCCGAGGTCTGCTTTGCATTTTTTAGCTTGTGCGGCTCACATCTTTATCTTTACATTACCTCGGTGAATATTAGGTCATGGTTTATAACCAGTAGGAAAATGGCAGCGTTCCATCTTCGTCACAAACTCCAAAGCGCCGTCTTAACAGGCCAGGAAACGCGTTTTGCCACATGAAGGAAAAAGCGAGCAGTAAATCACACTCAGTCAGTGAAGTAATAATCCCATGCCAACTGCTCCATGCCAATAACTTTACGTACAGACTCAGAGGTGTCTTTCAGGCTCGAGAGGTGCGAGTTGTACAAGTAAATTAATATTCTCTTATTCCCAAAGACTAAACCATTCATTCCTATCATATCAACACACAGGAGCTCATAGTCATAGCTCATTTTATCCAGTTGCCAAGCTAAACCTCGGTTCTAACTAGCTGGCTCTTAAAGCAGAGATAGAGGGTAGAGGGGAGAGTTTTCCAGCCACCCCGAGACAGATCCGGAGGAAAAGCAGCTCCACCTGTCTCTGACCTTGATGTGATGATGACGGGGTATAATCTAGGACAAGAGGCGGCCGTAAATTGCAACCCCTGGCCACATCTGACCTCACTTCTTATACCCAAGATCTAAAATGAGGCAGCAGTGAGTCAGTCAGCTGCAACATAAGTAACAAGAATAATGATGAAGCGCATCTCTAGTTTTTATAATGATATAAGCTGCGGCGCATGACTCAGTGTTTCTCATCTGAACCCTGATGTTATTTTCAGACAAGACTGACATACGTGATCAGACTGAAGCAAATGAAAAACATTTACATGTTGCACTTTAACACTTTAATGCATTAATACAAAACATTTTCCAATCAGAAATGCTTTTGTTTCCAGTTTTCCCAGCTCTGCTGAAGCGGATGCTTTGTTACGCCTCAAAAACATGAAACCTGTGTTTGTTTTCACAGGATGTAGTAAATATGCACTCAGTATTAAGAAAGAACCACTGAACTGTGTTTGTTTTGCTTTGGGAGTTGTCTCCACAAGAAGCGTTTGAAGATCATGCCCTCACAAAGCTGCAACTGAGGGCTGTAGGGAAATGCAAAAAGGATGTTTTATTATTTATAGTTTGAGCACAAACATTCATGCAACCACACACACACAAACAACACAAATTGTCATCAGATATATGATTCAAAGACTCAAAAAGCTATTGTCATTCCAGTCTGTGCTTGTATGAGAATGAAACGGTCCCGGAAGCAGCCAATAGTACAAACAATGGTTATATAGGTAATAAAATAAGGTAGGTAATTCTAATGAGAGTCAAGATAAGCATCCAGCAGACAATGCAAATGACAGTGTGCAAATACAAATAACTGGCATGTGAATATGTGGCTCGAAGACTGCAAAATTACACTGCAAAGCTACACATGCACACTCACTGCATTCACTTCATGGCCTCGTGGAAACGTGGAGACGAGCCTGTCGTTGTGTTTTGGTGCCAGAGACAGAAACAGGTCGGTGCGTGGAGGCCAGCACACGCCCCCGGGTCACGGTGGGGTCCGGGGGGCCGAGTCAAACGGGCCGCGGCTGCATTCCTGTACGGAGGTCTGTGTTGATTCGTGCGTCCCAGCGGCTGTGCGGCTGTCTGGGCTCCCAGCCTGCGAATCCAAACACGGAGGGGGTCAGGACCTCGCCGTATTTGTTTAACGCCGAGATAGGTGTCACCGCGGCGGGGTTACAGCCAGGCAGCGCCAGGCATAACTGGCTCCGGAATGACAACAAACACAGCCGGGGTGTTGTTCTGGCTAATTTGCTGGTGTTTTCCCAAATCCGGAGCTTAGCTGACAACACAGGACGTTTAACTCGATCAGTGTTCCGTTTTTATCTGTTTTTATTTTTCACGTAACGTGTTGTTGCTGCGCTCCCTTTCACCCCCCCTTCCCCCACCCCGAAGAGCCAGAGCCAAGTCCAGTCGAGCCCGGTCAGGCCCCGGCCCTGTTTTAATAGCTTCCTTTCATCGGCTTTAAATTGTTGTGATTGGACATCATCAATGAGCAGGATCTTCAGATAACAAATAACCGACGTGAAAACACAAGAGGACACGAACTATCAGCCCCCAACTGTGTCACTTGGGTTTAAATGGAAATTTTATCCTATTAAAGCCTGTTTGGAACAGATATCTCCACAAATGGTACAAGAGTTCGATAAAGTGACAAAAATGGTTCGAATCAACTGTTGGTTTGACTCTTGAGATTTCTAATTCTCAAGTCACATGTCTCTCCCCAGCTGTTAGTAACCTAACTTTAACCTTGACTTTTTTCCCCCCCAAGGAAAGAATACATTTTCTCTCTATCTATCCGTCAATCTAACATCCAAATTGCATCATGATGCCCTCAGGTGGCTATCAGACATGAATAGACACAGAATTGTGTGAAATAAGATTCAATGAATCATAACAGTGTACATTTCCCATACATTTTTTGACTGAGGAGTATCAGAAACAAATTCTTACCTATAGCATGTATATTTCATGTGTTGTAGAGACACTCTTTTGAGAGCTACTCCATAACATCCTAGGGCATAGCTACCTACAATGCAAAGCACGTTATAGTGTTGAATGAATGCATATGGCACCTCAGCAGGGCCTGGCTCCACCTAACTTATGACTAATACAAAAATGGGTAAAAAAGTGGATTCTGGGTGGAGCTGAGTGAAGTCTGGATGTTGAAACTAAACAGCTGTCACTCAAAGATCCCACACCCTCCACTGAGCCTCATTCTATTCCTTCATTTAATCTAAAGAGTTGTTTATATAGAAACACACCCCTCTGCAGCCAAAAACCAGGAGGTGACCTACATATGTTTACTGTACTACTGGTGCAAAGCTTGTCCTTTACATGTGTTTGGGTTTGTACGGGACTGACCGGCCTTTAGAGAAAACTTCAAGCAGTCATTTGAGGAACTGCACTTTTCCACACTGCCCCATTGGTGCTCACACTGCAAAAGATATGAGGTCAAGGGAGTCCCAGACCTCCTCTGCAAATTATCTACAGTGAATGCTCAGATCTGAATGTGTCCCTCGGGTGTTGGGACCTGTGACTGGATCTCTGAAGATGCAAGGTAAACAGAATCAGACCTGGACACTGACAAACGAAATCAAGCCACTCTTGGGCCTGTCCGGACGGAGCTTACATCACTTGGGAGAGAGACATTTTTTACAGTGTTATATCTGTCTGTCCCTGCTGTAAAAGCAGAGCAGACGGTCTGTGTGTGTTTGTGTCAGTGTTGTTGCTGAGTGCAGTGACCTGGGGTTACACTCTCTGTGTTCCCGTTAGGGTAAATATCCCTCTATTAGCAACAAGTGGTCTGAAAGCTCTGATCCTCTCAGAGCTGCTGGCTGCTGGAAGCTTTTAGAGAGAGAAAGGAGAGAGGGAGAGAGGGAGGGAGGGAGGGAGAGAGAGGGAAAGAAAGAGTCCAGTTCCCTCTGTTTGAACCTTACAGCCAGTGTGTCTCTCTGTCCCAAACAACCGTTGGCTACGCATGTGAGTTCGGTAAGAGTTCGGCAAACAGATCTGAGATCAAATAGGTAGTTGTTCAAACAGTTGTTCCATTTCACAGTTCTCCTCAGTTTTCTTGAAGTGAGTGAGTTGTGTGAGCAAAAGTAAACAGATACAACGAAGCAAAACAAAAATCTGGACTTTACTGCTTATGTGAGTTTGGACTGAGCGTGACCTCGGTCAACAGGTCATTAAAGGTGACCTGACATAGGAATTCGTTAGGAGTCTCGTTATGATTCTGACAGATTGTGGCATTCACAGAAGATAAAACAAGGACTGAGATACTGATGGACCTTGGTCTTGGAAATGACTTAACACAATACGAAAAGCAAAATGGACACGCGTACATACTGGAATGACACAAGTGCACTTTCTGTGACCTTCTCTCTTTTCAAGTCTGCGTGACAAAAAACATGATCACAGCTTCAGAATGGCTCCTGCCTGTTCCCACTGTAAATATTTATGATGGAGGTTTCCCCCCTCTCTCTCTCTCTCTGTCTCTCTCTCTCTCTGTCTCTCTCTCTTTCTCTCTCTGTCTGTCTCTCTGTCGCTGACAGTTGGACCTAAAAGCTCCTTTCACTGTTGTTGACACGTGAGGTTGGACAACTCAGAGAGCTCAGTTTCTGCAAGTCTCAGTCTCTCTCTCTTTCTCGTTTTTTTGGGACGTGATCTCACATCACCAGTTAAGATTAAAGTCCAAAGATCTGTTGCTGTTTGACTCAATGAACTGTGGTAATGTACCATACCAAAGGATCATCCTCCATCTCAGTCTTAATGTTTTGATCATTTGGTTATAACAAATTCATTCATAAATCTTTTCTAAAATGGACACAGACAGTCCAAAGTTCAGTTTGTAGGTGGAAATTATTGCTCCTCTATGCACATGGAAGTTGGTCATGGAGTCCCTCAAGGCTCTATCCTTGGACCGATCCTATTCACCTTATTAGGCAATACTATCCATAAGGCACTCTCTTTTTCATTGCTATGTCGACGACGCTGAATTATACTTGTCAATAAAGTTTGATTATAACAAACAGCTGCAGCAATTCCAATATTCAATGTTATGCAGAAATAGCATTTTGTTAAGAGCCTGAGAGTTAGTGTTGATCTAGAACCAGCCATTTTGTTTGCACTTTGAAGACATTTCTTGGACTTCCTACCTTGATCTTTATAACATTGTAAAGATTAGGCACGTCTCCCTTCAAAGCTATAAGAGCTAATTAAACGATGGAGATATGAAGTCATGAATTCAACAGCCACTCTCAAGGCTCCATTGCTAGAAGTGTGTGTGTGTGTGTGCGTGTGCATGTGTGTGTGTGTGTGTGTGTGTATTTCTCGGTGACCCTGCCATGTGTTCACTGTCAAACAGCAGGATTTATGACCAGACCGTTTTTTCCCCTTTGTCTGGATATTGGGCAGAACACCACATGTAAAAATATTATCTGTAAATTCTGTGTTTTTCTTGGAAAATAAACCGTTGCATCTCTGTTGAGGTCGATGGAAAAGGTTGCCGGGTTCAGGGCTTTCAGACGAGAGAAGAATCCGAAATAAAACAGTTGGATGAACAAAACAAAGCTCCTGCCCGCAAATACAGAGAAAACATTCTTGTTCTGATTGAAATTCTTGACAATAACACAACAGGGTGATTCTAAATTACGGCCAGGGCTTGACCGAGTCATTGTCTGATAGGTTCGACTCAAATGTTTTCCTTGAAAACGGGAACACGCAGTCCACTTAAAGCTAAAAATATTCCCGGATTGAAGCGAACGTTTTTTGAAAACCAAAAGAGCCGACATGGACGATAAAAACTATTAACTCTAAAACAGATGAACCCTGACAACCGGGATAAGATCTAAAACAAGCACAGCCGCCGCGATAGCACACACACACACACACACACACACACACACACACACACACACACACACACACTTGTTCTCCGGGGTCATTATAACTCCAGAGTTCAGCAGCAGGTCAGCAAAGATGTTATTGCTCCTACTCTACACTTGTCTCTGGCTCTCTCCCTTGTTCCACCCTTTCGCTGTGATCTCGCCTCATTAAAGAGCTGCAACCGTCACCTGTCATCTGAACTCTCACACCGGAGATTAAATCTGAACTTTTACGCACATTGTTCTCATTGTTGCTTCAGTCGCAGTCTGAGTGGAGGACTCTAACCCAGAAGACCGGAGAGTATGTTTCCCCATTCTCTAGCTCCATTTTCTGTATCACTTCTTTCCTGAACTGAGCAGGAACTGGAATCGGATTCTGAGGAAAAACCGAGAGCGCCTACCTGAGTATTTAGGCATTTCCCTTGAAGGATGTTTTTCACATGAGCTGTAACTCTTGTAAACTCTTCTCGCAACATCACATCGTTTTCGTAACATCTCATCCCGTGAGACTCCATCTATATATATCGATATTTTCATTATGTTATATTCTGATTTAAAGCAACACGTGACCTCCTCATCATGTACAAATGGAAAGGAGATCGACACCTACATCCTTACATCCAAATATCCACCTCATGAGAGCACAAAAATGTCTATGTGAGATTGGAAAGAAATGTAGGTGTCTCTATTACATGCTTATCTGGAAAGGTATGAGGCTCATTGTCAAACGGCACATATGCCGAACCAGTCGACCAGACAATTGAGGGAATCAAACAACATTTTGCCAGAAGATGACCCAGTTCACAGTGTGACCTCCCCAAGAACTAGGCATCTCTCTCTCTCTCTCTCTCTCTCTCACACACACACACACACACACACACACACACATTGAATCCAGTTTCCCTTTTGCTCCTTTCTAATGAGCTGGCAGGTGAGCCGCGCCCCGCCAGCCGCCACACTCTGTTTATGTTAGTGAGACAGGCAGAGACTTTCACCTGCACATCAAGCTGCACCGGTGGGTTCACGGTGCACCGGGTTCATGTGAGTTCAGTTTCACTGCAGAGACACACACACACACACACACACACACACACACACGCACAGGCATGTGCACACGCACACAGGCCTTTGATTTAACAGCAGGTACAAGCCGGTTTTTCGAAGGAGTTACTTTAGAGTTTATTTAGTCAGATCAGGGACATAGTAGAAAGGGAATAGTTGGTTCATTCATTGATTTTACACAAAACTGTACACGTGCATGCACACATGCACACACACACACACACACAGACACATGCACACACACATACACACAACCAGCCGAAAACGCAAAGACGCAAAGGAAAAAAAATTCCACATAACCAGACGCACAAACTCCAAATAATATACACAAAGGTAAAGAGGTTGCACGCGCGCGCACACACACACACTTGCACAAACATCCCACACACACACATGCACACACACACATTTGTGCAGCCGTTGCCACCCCTCAACAGTAGAACCAAAACAGTGATTAGAGTTTCAACTCTTCACCTCGGCGTCGAGCTGTCAGATGTGCCAGCGGGCGTGACTACAGGTGAGGAGGAGACGGGCCGCCGTCCAGACCAATCAGCCCGCCTGCGTCAGAGGTGACTCTGCCTTCACCTCGCCACACACACACACACACACACACACAGGCGTGCACAGGGCCGCGCAGGTGCACGTTAAATGAGCACATTGGAAAACAACGTGTACAGTAGCAACCGCAAAGACTTGATGTTGGGAAAAAAAAGAGTGTGAGGTATGTACCTGCTCACAGTCAGACACACACACACACACACACACACACACACACACACACACACACACACACACACACGCTGTTGAGACAAATGCCTAACCTCAAAAACAGTCACAGGAGCACACATGTAAAAAAATGCCAACACACCAGCAGTGATTGCAGCTTGTGCGCTGATAGCTTATTCAGACTGATACTTGTTTGTGTTTCTATGACTAAGATTCTGATGCCCTGGGAGATTCTGACTACAGCATAAATGCTTTGACCTGATTTAGAACCAGCCTGTTTTTTTGTTTTTATGTCAACAGTGCTTTATTGAAACTAACAGAGAATAAAGCCTGCAAGTCGTTTCCTCAAATCAACGACAACGTAGCTACACAAAAAGCTCAGTGTTCATCTTGTTTGCACAAACAAAGCAGGGATGGTGAATAACAAGAAGGTCCAATGCCAGACTAAAAGGCTTTTGGTGTGGAGTTTTCACATTATCCCTAAATCTGCAAGAGTTTTTTTCACATGTACTCTCTCCCATAGTCCAGAAACATGAGTGTTTGGGTTGATTGGAGACTCTTAATTGGCCCTAGGTGTGAGTGTGAGAGTGAATAGTGTGTGTCCCATTAACGATGTTCTCCCTAACTTCACTATATGTGCACTGGAATGGATGGATAGATGGATGGATGGATGGATGGATGGATGGATGGATGGATGGATGGATGGGTGAGCAGTAAGAGGACATATGTGTGAGATGGTGAGAGGATGCTGTGATACATGCTTTAGAGAGGGCTTGTCCAAGCCATGTCACATTTAGGATGCATGAAAGTCCCTAAATGGAAATCTCTCACAAATCTCTCTCTTTACTGTTACAGGTTTTGCTCACAGCGTCCGTTTTCGTCCCTAAAAGTGCACTTTACTGCAAACTTTCAAGCACAAACACGCTTTAGAGAGTGAATCTAAAGGGCGCGGGCAGTCACCGGTGTTTTGGTTTTTCAAGCAGAAAATGAAACTGAAATCCGAGCGTTTGCTTTTCACCCATGGACGTTCCTCTCACCTTCACTTTTGTCACTTTCAATCCCATAAAAACAGAAAGCAGACGTCGTGATGATGCATACGTAACACGAGCCATACGCTTTTTTTTTTGTTTTTGCATGTTTTATCCTGTTGCAGCTGCGTGAAGCGATGATCAGACTTTCCATTTCGGCGAGCTCCATGCAACAAGGTCAAAAGTTTAAAACCACAATCGGAGAGACGCTCAAAGTAGCCAGACAGCCGCTGAAACACTCGTGTGATTGGAGCAGAGCGATGAGTAAGACTCTGAAGAGAGAAGTTGCCGCTGCAGCTTTTGTGCTGCTAAATGCTCCTCTGGTTAATGAGGAGGTATAAAACATTGGGCCGGTCACAGTTTGCGATCTGTCTGCTGTCACAGGAAGCATAAAAGTCACCGTGGGTTCATCACACGTTGGAACACAATGCAAATAACGCGGATAGAGAGACCTTTAACCACAACTAGACCACATTCCTGTGCTGCATTTCCCCATTCACTCCACCTGGCAGGCAAGCTTTGGCTGCGGTTCAGAAGTTCAGTGATTTTACGTGACCTTTAAAGCATTATTCCTGTAATCCTCTGAAGCCGCTGATGTTTATGTGATCATCCTGAATGAGAGGTTAAAAGGGCAGCTGTGAACTCATGAATGAACCTCGAGGCTCGCGCGGGCGAAACGGAGGGAAGGTGGCGCCATCTGGTGGTTGCACCTGCACCTGCACCTGGCCTGCCAACCTCAACTTTAAGTCCTGGTTCATAACAGACGTTATCTCAAAGCACTTTTCAGAGTGAGCAACAACATGTACATAGCAACCTTTGATGGTGTTTAAAGAAAAGAGGATCTAAAATAAAGTTTTCTCCCAGTGTTTTTTCCTGGTTATTCATTCTACCAGAAACATTGAGCTCAACCCCAAAGACAGTGACTCAGCGGAGCAATAAAAACTTTACAGCGCTGCTAAGTTCAAGTGAAATTCCCTTTCTTTGAGAATAAGATGAGTCAAGGGTGGTGTTTGGTTCTTTTTAATTAGGTTTGGAGCGTGAAAAAAGAAACGTCCTCGGCTTTAACAGACTTTTCATTCCATTTTTTACTTGTGTTAATTAATTTTCAAAAGGCACGCCATGCTGTGATCTTCAGGTCCAGAAAGCTTCATTTAAGACTTTACTCAAAGCCACACCTAAAGGGTGGATAGACCTTGAAGGCCTTTCTGTGCCCAGCTTGTATGTTCTTCCTATGTTTACATGGGTTTCCTATAGGTAGCAACACCGTTAAGGTACAAAGCTGGAGAGATGGTCTACAAAGTTGGTCTGGACTGAGCTACTTCATGGAGAGGTGTTAAATGTCTAAAATGTTCTGTTCTCAGGTGATGGAGCCAGGTCTGTGGTGTTTCTGTTTGGACTTTAAGCCTACTGAGACAGATCCACAACACAATGACAGCTCCTCCAAGACCTTGATCTGAGTCTGAATGATACTCTTCCAACCAGCAGAGGGCGTCCTTACAACCCACAGAGCTCCGAGAAGCTACATCCAGAAGAATATAGAATGTATTGCTCAATAATAATTGGTAGAAAGAGGCCATTTCTCTTTTATGCAGAATTACCTATTCTTCTCACATCTAGAAGTGAAACAGTTCAGGAGCTATTGGTCACGCTTTGAATACGATTCATCTATGTCGTGACAGTGATGTTTTCTCATTCTTTGGTCTTTCAGCTCCAGAATTTGGTGTTGTTCATCTGTGAGTGGGATCAAAGACAACTGCTGACGAGTGTGGAAGCTGCTGTGAAGGTGTGAGAGCTAGACAATGTGGGGATCGACCTGAATACTAAACAGAAAGAGAATAATGGAGGACTCCAACCTGTTGTGGTTCACTGTCTGCAGAGAAGTTGATAAAAAGAACCAAAAGAAAACGATGACTGAAAACCACCTTTCACGATCTTCTTCTCACTATTCTACAAAATAGAGGAGTCAAGGACAGGCTATCATAACGACTCGAATGAAAGAGGACGGAGTGGAGGTGTTTCCTTTTCTAGAACCTGTTTTAATAGATTATCGTGCAGAATGCAGCTGCTCAACTGCTCACTTGTAAACGTAGTAGTGCAGTATTGCAGTATTATCCCAGTGGACTGACTGAAAACTCAAAACTCAAAACTGACACTCCAATATCTTGTCGATCTCCTTAAGTGTCACACTCTGGCCAAGGTACAGAGGTTAGCAAACCTACTGAACATTGAATCTAGGTTGACAACCTGCTCCAACACACTTTCTGCAAAAGGCCCCTTCTCTATATTATTTTATTTTATTTTATTTCACCCTATATGGAGACAGACTCCAGAAAGACCCAGATGTTCTGGATAGATAGATAGATAGATAGATAGATAGATAGATAGATAGATAGATAGATAGATAGATAGATAGATAGATAGATAGATAGATAGATAGATAGATAGATAGATAGATAGGTAAGTATTTCCATAGTTTACAAAGAAAATGACAGAATGTCCTTGAGGGACATTGAGTAAGTGTATTTTTACTTCTCAGCATTTCAACATTTTGTGCGCGTTTGTTTGTGTGTGTGTGTGTAGGTGTGTGTGTGTGTGTGTGTGTGTGTGTGTGTGTGTGTGTGTGTGTGGAAGCGAGTGAGTGAGAGAGAGAGAGAGAGGGAGAGAGAGAGAGGGGCGCACTGACAATCAGTCGTGTGCATCTCCTCGGGCTAACAACATCTGGTTACCTGAAGCATGAAGACGCTCCACGTCCAGTTACAGCCGCAGTAATCTATTACCTGCTGCCTGCAGGTACGCAAGGAGCTCTGCAGAGAGGTGAGACCACACACTCGCTCGGGGATCTACCGACGCAGCTGTTTCTTCTCTTTCTCTACTTCATCACTTCTTTTTGTTTTGTGAAGAAACGCGCGCATCAAATGCGGAGCGAGGATCTCCTCTGATCCGATCCCATCTTTCATGTTCACACCGAGAGAGAAACCAGAGGATGCTGCGCGCGTCTGCCGCGGCTGAGGAGAAGCGGAGCCGCGCTGCAGGTGGATGCTAGTCACCTGTGGAGATGGAGAACTACACGGCGTGGAGTAATTTCACCCAAGTTTTGTCGGAGCTGGACGAGGAGGGCGAGGGAGGTGAGGAGGAGGAGGAAGGGGAGGGGGGGCGAGGGGGAGCGGGGAGCGGGGTGCGCGTCCTGGTGGGCTGCGTCCTGTCCCTGCTCATCGTGTCCACCCTCCTGGGGAACACCCTGGTGTGCGCGGCCGTGGTGCGTTTCCGCCACCTCCGCTCCAAGGTCACCAACTTCTTCGTCATCTCCTTGGCCGTGTCTGACCTCTTCGTGGCCGTGCTGGTGATGCCCTGGGAGGCCATCACCGAGGTGACGGGCACCTGGCTGTTTGGACGCTTCTGCGGGGTGTGGATCGCCTTCGACATCATGTGCTCCACGGCCTCCATCTTGAACCTGTGCATCATCAGCGTGGACCGCTACTGGGCCATCGCTAGCCCCTTCAAGTACGAGCGCAAGATGACCCACAGAGTGGCCTTCGTCATGATCGGGGTGGCGTGGACGCTCTCCATCCTCATCTCCTTCATCCCCGTCCAGCTCGACTGGCACCAGGCTGGAGAGGAGGCGGAGGTGATGGAGGTGGAGGGTGAGACGGTGGACACGGCGCCCCCCGCTGGCAGGAACTTCACCAACAGCAGCGTGGCGGCCAAGAGTTGCGTCGCCAACTTGAACAAAACCTACGCTATCTCCTCCTCCCTCATCAGCTTCTACATCCCGGTGGTGATCATGGTGGCCACCTACACCCGGATCTACAGAATCGCGCAGACGCAGATCCGTCGCATCACGTCCCTGGAGCGGGCGGCGGAGCAGGCGCAGCATCAGGGCCACCGGGGCGTGAGCCGCAACCAGCACCAGCCGCACCGAGCCAACGACGAGGCCTCGCTCAAGTCCTCCTTCAAGAAGGAGACCAAAGTCCTGAAGACGCTGTCCATCATCATGGGGGTGTTTGTCTTCTGCTGGCTGCCGTTCTTCGTCCTGAACTGCACGGTCCCGTTCTGCGACCCGCCCTGCGTCAGCGACACCACCTTCACCGTGTTCGTCTGGTTCGGCTGGGCCAACTCCTCCCTCAACCCCGTCATCTACGCCTTCAACGCTGACTTCCGCCGCGCCTTCGCCACCATCCTGGGCTGCAACCAGATCTGCTCCAGCAACGCGGTGGAGGCCGTGAACTTCAGCGACGAGCTGGTCTCCTACCACCACGACACCACGCTCCACAAGGAGGCGCTGGTCCCCGCCCAGCCCCAGCAGCGCCCCTGCAGCGCCGACCTGGGCTCGGACCGCCTGGAGGACGTCAGCGCCCGCTTCGACGAGGAGTCCATCGTCTCCAACGGCTCCGGGAGCCACAACAGACTCCTGCTGCTCCCGGCCACCGTGCAGCTGGAGGACGAGCACGAGATCTCCCTGGAGACGATCACGCCCTTCACCTCGGTGGCCCGGCTGCAGGGGGACGCCCTCATCCCGGGACAGGTGCTCCAGGATGGGTCTGACTGACCAACACGACGGAGCAAACACCTCAACCAGACCCTTTAAGCAATGCTCTTAACATCTAGTAACACCTGAGAGAGACTTGATCACATAGTGATCACACGAAGAATGGCCACGTATTAGTTTATGTCGTAACGACTTCATTCATGCTGTTCATTATCCCCAAATTCAGTTTTGTCAGGAGGCATTCATTTAAAAAAACTATTTTCTCATGATAACGCATTCATTTCTCAGACAGAAAGAGACGATTTCTGCCTGCTAAACCTTGACTGAAGGACGTCCTGATGCATCGATCAATAATAGATGCACTCCTCCTCGCCTCCTTCCTCACTGTTCGTATTTCTATGTATCTGAAAGTATGTGCATCTCGCATCTTGTGAATCTGTCAGGGATAGGAGGGTACTATTTATCGATTTTTTTATTATGATTTTTTATTATTGTGCTGCTTCCTTCTGCTTGATTGATTTTGATTGATTGATTGATTGACTGATCTGGGATGATGGATACAGTATACATCCCACCTGAAACAAGTTTTTTTGTTACCTTAAAAATAATTTGTTATCATGAGAAAACAGACTTTGATATATATTGAGAAAACAAAATAAGTTGTTATCATGAAAATGGCAGTAAAATAAAGATACATTCTTGGCTGCTCTCAGCTTCCATACTTAACCTAATATCATATCAGAATGTATTAATTATTTGTTTATCTTGTCTTATTTGTCTTATTCATTTATTTATTGATCAGGGAGGTGATATGCATGTGTTATGGGATCTCATTCATGACTAACTATTCAGTTGTGAGAATTAAGATTGCAGCCTTTTCATGTGTTAATGGATCGAGGTCAAAAACTCTTCTATTGGAACGAGTCATGAAGTCAATATTGTTTACCATATTGTACAATATTTACAGTAAACAAAAGACGTGTTATTAGATGACATGACCTCGCCCTTGACAAATCCTGCTCCAGATACCATAAATGATCAAATTACATTTCAGTGTCATTAAAGATATCACTACTTAACACAGTCAGGTTGAAGATGAAGTGGTGTTTTTTTTCTTTTTGTTTTTTTGGAAAAAAGTGATTTATTTCCTGCACCGTATGTGCACCAGGGTTGAATACGATGTTCTCTGGAAGTTTTGAGTTTATGGAGGGAGTGTTGACAGGCAGAGTCACAAAGGTGGACAATAAAATGGATAAATCATGATGTGGTGTTCAGGAAATTATCTCTTTGTTTACTGTAATTGTGACACAATAAAAACACAATAAACACCTGTTGCATAACGATTTTGTTACATTATGCAACAGGTGCGTTAATTAAAGAGCAGTGCTGACACCTGTGAGTGTGTGGCCAGGATGTGGAGGTTGTTTAAGACTAGGAAACAGTTTATGCTTCGGCTGTATTTCACCTCCCGCCCTCTCTTTGTGAAGTCTTAAGAAAATTAAAGTCATTAATAAGGGATTTCTGTGGCAGCTGAGCCCTTAAGTTAATGCAGATAACAACTACAGCTGATAAGATGGCTAGTGGGTAGCAGGCCAAGACCCAGTCCAGCCTTCACAAAACCACCTGAGTGAACAATCAAAGCTGTTTACCAAGCAGAACAGTCTTCAATTAGATGCTATTTATGAGTGATAATTTCAACCGGGACTCAAAAGGAGGATTAGGGTAGAAAGTTACAAAAAAACAAACAAACCGTAAAACCATTCACACTGTTTAAATGCGTCTGGAAATTGCAAACAAAGTGGAATAAAGATGCAGGTGTGACAAATAAACGGTTCTCGATTCCTGATTATGTAGTGCACGTTGTACCCGGGGGAAGCGATTCAGACTAATCAGAGTTGTAAAAATCTTGTTTGCAATGTTTCTCAGGTTCTCCACCTGCAGCAGCAGGAGGTATTTAGTTCCTGCAGAGACAGCGAGTCTGGTCAGGTATAATCTCTGAGTCACAGATGAACAGCTGTAACCCCCCCCCCACCCCCCCCTCCCCACACACACACACACACACACACACACACACCCTGCAGACTCAGGATGCTATACTTATTCTCTGACGTCCTTCGTCATTGGTCTCCGTTACACGTGTGTGCCATTTCTGTTGTAGAGGTACAACGAGGCGTGATCTCTTAGACTTCTATCCTGTGAAGTGAGATGATGCAACATTTGTACTTCCTCGTTCTGATCTCACAAGGAACAAGACCACATTCTTAATAAGCCACTGCCATGGAAACAGTGATTATTATCTTCATCCACATACGGTCATATTCCAAATAAGCCCTACAGCATGTAGAATGAGATGTGGAGTTTTCTACTCTTATTCTCATTATGCACACATTTACTATAATAAGCAATTTTGTATTGGTCTTTGAATCAAGACAAGAAGTTCCACAAGTATTCGACTGTGTTTTTCTGTTTGGAAAATGGTTTAGTATGTAGTATTAATACCTTTCTTTTCATTTTGTGAGATTATTTCTGGTAACTTGTTGAACCCAGTAAAACAGATTTCGCTAACACAGTAGTCGGCGCCTTGACACTGGTTACCTTGGAAGGTGATGCTTTCTCTCCTGTTTATCCATCAGTGATGCAACAAAGTGGTAAGATTAAGTAATATTTTTGTGGTTCAAACATTAAATTTAATGACATTTAATCACTGAAGCTCAGTGACATATCCTCTAAAAGCCTCGCTTGCCTTAACAGGCACATAATGAAAGATTAATTTGGCCAATTTTAAGGCATTTTAAATGAGCGAATGCTCGCTCTAGGTTGTCTCAATAGAGACAAACCTTGTGTCTGGAAAGAGCAGAGAGGGTGAAGCAGCTTGTCCGTTCTGTTGTTCTCTTGTTCGCTCGACATGGCCGAGCATCCCTCTCCTCTTCAGTCGCCCTCCGCCGCCTCTGCCTTTTATCTTCGGGCAGTAGTGGAGTTGAAACGGAGCAGGCTGCACCCCCGGACCTGAACTCCACAGGTGTCCTCTGCAGCCTCAGCTGTTCGCACTCATCACAGGGCGTGTGCATTGATGTGCAAACGCAGCTGAGAGGGATGAACGCTGGCAGCACTGCTCCAGCACGGTGTCCAGGTCGGGATGCTGAGTGGACCCCATGGAAACACGTCACAGTCGCAATTATCACAGACGATGCTCACCATAGGTAGGCTTTACCCTGGACTCACCTCTGGAGGGGTAACGGTCGACCCGGAACCTTTTCATCTGAAGCAGTGATGATAATTTTGATAAAAAGCGAGAGATCACAGACCAGGAGTCCATGAAGCGAGGCACTAATGAAGTCCGGGCAGCAGATGAGGTGAGAGGATGACATTTAAGGTGAGGACCTTTAACGAGCTTTAACCAAACGTGCTGCAAATTACAGTCAAGACACTATGAGAAACATACAGAGAAAGACAGATAGATGCTCTGAAAATGCTTTCCTTTGCCATGGAATTATAATTGATGTTAGTTAGCTAATCAGTTTACAAGGGTATAAAGTTAAGAATCTCATGGGTCTCATCTCAAAGTTTCTCATGGGTTTCGGCTCAAATGACAATGACAAATAGCTGCGTTTTCCTCACACAGTGCCTGGGCCATCACGGCACAGCACAGACAGTGTTTCTGTGTCAGTGCTGCATCACTAAACCCTCCGCTGTCTCCTGACACCCAGGAGGAGTCCAGAATCATAATAATCACTCAACAGCAGCTACTCTCATCCACATAGATGTATATAGACTGCTTTAAAGTCCATCGCTGACATGAGCATAGATACGTTACAGTGTTCTCATTAACAAGTCTCTCCATCTTCACCTTCTACTAGCTCTGTCTTCAGTGAGAGAGACAGACAGACAGAGAGAAAGAGAGAGAGAGAGAGAGAGAGAGAGAGAGAGAGAGAGATCCTGTAAGACGTGAAGGTCACTCTGTCGCCTACAGGACGGAAAACGAAATGTCACGATTGTACCTGTAAGACGTCCACTGAGCTCCACAGCCCCTCAGGTCTCCAGGCTCGGGGCAATTAACATGCAAACACTGATCCGTCTCTTTAATAACAAGCAGACTTGTGCCACACTTCAACCTTCTTGTATGTGTCTTATAAATTGGATTATTGCTAAAGGTCTGGACCCAGTTTGAAGCATCCTCACCTGTTTTACATACTTACCATGGATACGTGTCGACTTCTCATACTTATACGACTACTCAGACCTCCTGAGACTTCATTTTCATTAGAAATTATCCCCGTTGTGTCTCGCTTTTAGTCTCACAAATGGAAAAAAAAATCGACACCCAATCCAAAACACTCAAACGGAAAACAGCCACAAAGGGATGACAATTCACAAATCAAGGCAGGAAAGAGAAGGAGAAGAAGAGAATGGATTCTGACATCTCCATCTGAGCAACGCAGGGCAGCATCATTACCATCAAACATGCCAGCAGAGAGCCGCTTAGATAATTTTTCAATGACACAGAACTCTTTTTCCAACCATTATATTCCTTTCTCTTTTCGCCTTCTATCTGTCACACACACACACACACGCACACACACACACACACACACACACACACACACACTTGTGCTGGTGGTTTGGTATCATAATCACTGGGGTAATCACGGCAGAGGAGGTGACGGAGCAGCTGGAGTGCTGATTGCAGCCGCCTCTCAACGACCATCGAACGCCAGGAAGTGGACGCCTCTGTTTGCTGTCAAGGACTCCAGAGTCATCACCGACTCATCTCACTCTCTCTCTCACACACACACACAGGCACGCACACACACACAGCGACAGAGGTACAAGTGGTCAAAGTGACCCCGCAGACGCTTCTCAGAGGTTTTATTCATTTTAGAGAAGATTTGCAGGTGTTAAAATGGAGCCTCCAGGAATCGAACCACTGTGGCAACGTGGAAAAAGGTTCAACGTGTCTTAAAGCTGCACAAAGCTCATTACTGGCACTACGTTGCTAAATCAAGGGTTGTTAAAAAGTAACAGAGTTATCTGATGCAATTGCTTCATATTTGCACTTGTTTGGTGTTATAAGCAAATAATTTGCAAAAAGCAAAGACGTCTGCAGTTGATTGTGTGTTTTGCTTAGTTTAATCTGCAAGCCATCAGACTGATCCCCCCCCCCCCCAACCCCCCCAGGCCATTACCAGATGAAGTGTTTGTGTTTCTAATCAGCTGTTTTGAATGTTTGTGTCTGGAGACCACCAGTAGGAGGCAACAGAGGCCCGGCTGCATGTGTGTTCTCCAGTGAACTGTGACATGTGCCCTGCATGGGCGGCCGGGGAACAAACCCATTCACACACTCTCATTTATACACGCTCACAGTTAGTTCCTAATTGGCACAAAACAGGAACTAGAAAAGTGGTTTCTTTTCCCTGGACGACCACCAGTTATTATGCACTTCTCTCTGTCTGTCAGACATGATTTCAGAATGAAATTGAAGTAAATGTAAAAACAATTTACTTCCAGTGGAGGTGTAAGTGAACAGCGTGATGACATTGGTTACTTTATTTACACGTATTTTACATCATTTATTGACTCTCCATGGCTCCAGTTGCTCAGCCAAACACCTGCAACATCTCGTTTCTGTTCTTTGTTTGTGTGGATGAGCTGATGAGCCAACTGATGAGGAAATACTGGTCTCAGAGGTTAACCAATACAGCTGCATTAACAGGATCTTATTGGTAAAGAAGACTCCACTTTTGTAACTATATTGTGTATTTCATCATGTATTTACAATTAGTTTTTTACAAGACAATGATATATATTTGTTCTAAATAATAATGACAGTTATTCTCATTATTATTTCCACTGCACTGTCAACTATACTCACTAGAAATGTCCCCACTGTGGGACAGATAAAAGCATATTCTATTCTTTTCTATTCTAGGTTCCTATGTAACTCTATGACATGTGAATATGCAGCAAATTCCGAAATCATTGATCTATAGCAAATATATAAACAAAACTAAGAAGACAAAAAGAAGACATTTGACAGTTTTCTCCCCACTCGTTTGGTTCCCTACGAACCCTGACGGCACGCCGCTCGGCTTGAGAGCGGAGTGCACTTAGCGGCAACAACAACAAGGTGACAGATTTGTTCCTGATCGGCCCAGACTGGACAGGGCGACATGCTTTTTTTTTGTCCAGAGCATCTCTCTCCTGCCAGGCAGATTTCTGGCTCCGGGCGCAGGGAAAGCGCTGTCCCGGGGTCTCCGGCAGCCCCCCGAGCTGAATGCGAAGGAGCCGGGCGGCCATGACAGGGTGTCGGCGGGGGGTTAAGCTGTGACCCAGATTTCTGCACGAGTCTTTGTCCTGGAGGACAGAGAAGATCCCTCTCATTCGTTCCGACGAGGGTCGAAGCCGCTCGCTCGTTTGGGATGCAGTTTGGTGTGGGAGGTCGCTGGTCGGGGATGCTTGGAAATGACAACCTCGCCGAAGCTTTTTGTTTGCACTGCGTCCACATTTGGGCTGGAAAGGTCAATGACTCTGCAGGAGTCTCATTTCCAGGACGGACCTCCATTTTCCCTTTCCCAAACATTCGACATGCAAATTGTAGCTGGCTCGTCCTGGAAAACACAGCAGGTTTTTCTTTTTATATTCTGTCATAACAGTCACTGTAGTAATTTAGCCTTGGGTAGATGTCCAGAAAGTAGTTCTGCCACTAAAATTAGCCTCAACCTTTCAACCTGAACTCTTCTTCGGGTGCTCAGCGCAGGAACATCAACACACTGTTTGCCAGGTGATTGTGTGAAGCAAAGTGCATGAAAACACTGGCCGCCGAAGTCAGAATAGAAACCCACACGGCTACAAATGCTGTAAGACAAAGAAATCCAACAATTATTGAGAAAAACGTTACCACAAAATAGCAAGGGTGCACAAGGACGCACCGTGAAACGATTGGCGAGCCAACTAGAAAAACACGTTTTTTTGGAGGGAGAAACAAGGTGAATGTAAAAAGAGGCAGATTAAACAGATTCAGTATTGGAAACAGATGACCTGACAATGAACAAAGCTAAGAACAAGGACACATTGTGTCAAGGAGTTCAAGAACACTATTTGAGCAATTCTTGTTCTTCTTAAAAAAAATCAATCCCATAACAATGGTAAACCAGCTGTTCAGGGTACATGAGGGTTGTTGGTGCAGGTTTCACAAGGTTTTATGTTATCTAAAGCGTCTTTCTTCCATCCTCCGTTATCTCACACACTACACACACCCTGAACAGAGGGTCATACACACCATTCACTCTCACACTCACGTATAAGGGCAATTTAGCGTGTCCGGTGGGCTAAATGCCTCATAAAACCTGGACCTCCACCTTTGACCCTTCTTCCATTTTGTCATTTTAGACACAAAAGAGTGGGAAAGATTTTCTGAGAGAAGCAGGGAAGCAGTCAGAGTCTGAGTCTACAAAACACTTGTTTTCTTAACTGGGCTCATACCGTGACACAGTGATTTTGTTGTGGATTCATAACCCAGTTTGCACGTTATCCAAAAACATGCATGTTTAGCAGGATTGGAGACTTGATACTGCACCTGGGTGTAGACAACATAGATTAGCATATAGTGTTGAGTATTTGTCGAGTCTGGTGGAGCTTGTATCGGGGACTCTGAGAGTTTTTGCATTGCATGGAACTATAAAGGTTTGATACGTTAGCTTGCAGGACTGCGGCTACTGAGCTCGAAGCTAATTGCTTAATTTTGTTGTGACATGAGGAGACGGAATCAAGACACTCCCACTGTGATTAACAAAGAGGTGCTTTGTTTTATAAAAGCTAAGCTACAATGAAGCCTCAAAACCCTGACGTGTTGTCAGAGCCGCGAAAAGAGGGAAACCTTGGCAAGTGTGTCCATTGTCTCGCTCTGCCACTCACGTACAGAGGGGTCTGTCAGGCGGGGGTGGGGGGGAGGGGGTGGGAGGTGTTTTTGGGTGGGCAGTTCTCCGTATAGTTCTCCTCATTCCCTGAACCCCCTCTTTACTTCTCCCTCCCCCTCCCTCTCCTCCCCCCCCTTCTTTATCCTCGTCTTCTCCCCTTTTTTATCCGAGGGTTCGCGGCCCCCACAGTCTCACAAGGACTCAGAGCCGCGGAGCGTCACATGGTAAGAGCGGCGGGCCTCGGCTCTACGCTAAACAACAAACTTTCAACTCTTAAACTGCTCTGAATTTCTGCTGCTTTCTAAAACCGTCCCGGCCCGAGATTAGAGTGCCGGAGACAAGGAAAAAAGGGAATTGTTTTTGTCATGACTTATTGATGAGGGGTGTATTTGAAGGAGTAGGGTTGGGGGTGAGGGGTGGGTGGGGGGGGGGTACACTTGGATGGGGGGATTATTTTTGTTTTGGTGCAGTGCGTCTTTGTTTTTCGTCTCCCCAGATGGTTGAAAATGCTTCAGCGGAAAGGTGACCTATCCTGCCAAAATCTGACATTTGTGCTTTTTACTCTTAATGTGAAAGGAAAACCTTCAATGTCACATGACGGGGATACAACGAAATATCTAAACCATCAAAAAGAGTAGACTGTTGCGAAATGTATCTGTAGTTTTAAACAAACAGTGTAGAGTAGAAGAGCTTTTTTCCTTTTGTTAGATGCAGCTTGTTGTTGTTGCTCAGTGCTCATTCCTTTTGGGGAATGCACTGAAACTATGTTTAGTCATTTCACAAATAACAGCCAAACAACAGGATCAGCACATCCCAGCCACCAACTGTGAAGATTTTAGTTCAATTCAGGCTCAGATGGATTAAAAAAACATTATCGGTCTTCTTAAAAATAACTGAAAATCAGACCTGAACTCAAACAGACATTGATTTCTAATGGGCTGACACTGTAAGAAGAACAATGAGATGCTATCCATCCATCTATGGTGCCAGAGCCTATCTAGGGTGAGGACAGGTCCACATCACTCACACGCTCACACCTTGGGGCAATATAGGGTCTCAGCCAGTCATATAACCATATATCACCATATAACCCAAGGAGCTGTGAAAACATAATGAGTTCCTCCTATCTGAGGGGTGTTTGGCTTTCATTAGCACATGGCTGTAAACCATTTCTTCAAATAACATATAATAGCATAAAATAGATGGAGCAGTTAGCTCACGTTAGCTTACGTAGCTGTGAGATGTTTGGAGATTCTCTGATGCCGCTCAGATCCAGTCCGTACATCTGACCCACCTGACACGATTCGGTCGAATATTCCTGCAGACATCGGCTAAATCGATCTGATATGTTATTTTCAGTTTAGAGTAATAGTCTGAACAAAAAGCAAAGAACTGAGAGAACTTTTTTTTTGTTTGGGTATTCAGTTCCCGGAGGGGGAGGAAGGAAATGAAGAAAATTACACGAATGCGTTTGCATCGTTTGTTTTGGGGAACGCTTTGCTCTCAACTGAGACAAAAAAAACACCACAATCCTCCAGAACGCGATGTACTTTAGATTTAATTTGATTAAACTGTTATTGATGGCATTAATTATACCAGCCTCTCTAACGATGTTCTGCGGGTACGGGGGAGCAACATGTTCTGTGTTTGTGCACTGACCCCGGGGCTCGGAGAAGCACAGGATGTAGATGCTTGTTCCTCATAAGTGTTCAGAGGGAAAATACAGTTAATTCAGAACGGAAAAAAGCTAAATAGACTGAGGGAGGATGGCCATATAATCTCAACTCTCTACTTTGAAATTCTACAAATGTACTTACTTTATTTCTCTTAATCAGTTGATATGCAAAACATGCATAAAAGCATAATAAAGTCATATTAATATGAGCGATAAAGCTCCATGTTTTGCTCAGTTTGGTCACATTGTTCCATCATAAATGGAGGATTTCTTCTCTTCTTGTGCTTGCAATGACCTTCTACTCTCCTGGACATCTTAAAAGGTATTTCCCTAAAAAAGAAACACATGTGAAAATAAATTATTTACAGCGGGTCCGGCTCTAATCCTCTCCTCCTCCTCCTCCTCCTCCTCCTCCTCCTCCTCCGCCTCCCCTCCCCTCTCTGCGTGCCGGTCGATGGCTACATGTCCGGTCTGGACTCCACTTGGGGGAGTGTTTCTGACGCTTGGCTGACTTTCAATGAGCTCCTGACAGAGGCTCACACCCCCACTCTGCCGCCCATTGTCCACTTTTTTACACATTTAACACCCGGGCCGCGCCCCTCTGACACCCTGGCCCTCCAGGATGCCGATGAGGAAAGATTCCCAAGTTCGGGATTAATAATTCTGACCCGGTTAGCGCACAATTACATTCCCGCTGCATGTGGGTGCTGTAGTGAGTGCTAGATGAGCGAGGGTGGACAGGGGATGATAAGTCAGGCTTCTGATGGGTGTACAAACAGGCAAACAAAAACCTGAAGGACCGGAGCCCAAACACAGATGCTGGGGGGTAGAGTTTGGTGCAGCTAAGTCATTAAATCACAGAGAAACGCACCAGTTCAACAGTGTTACGGGCCAAGGAGGCGAGAGTGGAGAGAAACGGCGGGAGGCGGTCCAGGCATGCAAACGAATCCAAACAGGAGCGGGGGAGAGACAAGCTGTTGCTTCTCCTCCTGTTTTCTCTCTTCTGTTTAACGATTTGGTGTTTTTTAGCAACTGCGTGGGGCCAGTCGGGTTTCCAGGCCACCAGAAATTTGACCTCATGCTCCTGAACTCCATCCTACTTGTTTCATTGTGGGACTTTAAGGATTCAGTGTTTTGAGAGAGTTTCGGCAATGATACGGCTGAACTAGCTAGTTGAAATTCGTGGGTTCAGACTCACACTGTAGTATTCTCACATGTCACATTTAGCTTAGCTTTGTTTTAAGGCGTCTCTCAAAGGTTTTCCATTGTTGTTCTCATGCCAAAATCTGCCATCATCAAGGCCTTCTTACATCGAAACTTCAGAACTCATAAAAATGTGCGGTGTTTGCCAACGTATCTGCTAACAAGTCTCTCAGGGCTGTGAACGGTGTGTGTGAGACGCACAGATATTGTTTATCCATCCAACACTTCCACTGGGGCCATGTATTGCTGCTCTTTGAATGAAAATGATGATCTGTGATTTCAACACACACACATTACATCTCAGTTTAAAGTCCATTTTGGCCACTGAAGTCTTTAAAAGCTCTCTTTTTAGCTCTACTTTGATCTCAGTTCTGCTCAACTGCTCAACCGTAACCTTAAGAAAAACCTCCAATCTTTATAGGTCCCTGGGGGTGTACACCTCCAGAATGAACCCTTTCTGATATGTTGAAAATATCCTTATTTTCTCTTCTCCCTGCCTCTAAATGTCCCGTCCCAGCCACCATGAATGTTCTACCGTGCAGTTTCATCCTCCTCCTCCTCCTCTGCCTGCCTGCCCTCGGGGAGTCCAAACGCCAGGCCGGGCAGGGTAAATCTGACAAACCGCGCCAGCCCGCACCCTCGTCCCAGCCGGCCAAGAGGCCCAGGAACCGCTCGGTGCCCGGTTCTGGAGAGCTGAGCACAAAAGAGGGTCATCGCTGCACCTGGCAGACGTCCGGCGAAGGCCTGGTCAGCCTGGTGGTGAACTGCAGCACGGAAACACTGGGAGATCCTCAGAGGTGGGAGACGCTTTAACAGCCAGCCTAGCTCAGGCACAAAACCCACAGAAACAGCTGGAGAGTGTCCGAACCTAGCCTCTAAATATGGAGGACATAATTAACCTACAATGCAAACATTTGAAATGGCTGACAGGTGCAGATATCTCACCAGACCCCACTCGACAAAGCTCGTTAGGGGTCTTTAATGATAATTAATTGATGTCGCAATCAAACTGTTCATGTGGGTAATTGCCATTCAGACGTTTAATCGAGGAGTTCACTTAGTGAGAAGGACACTCAGAACTTGAGTTTATTATGCAGAGCCTCACCTGTGGCGATCCGCTGCCAAATGTGGGAAATTTATAACACAAATGAACGACTTGGATGGGAGGACTTCACAGGGACATCACAGAGTGATTCTGCTTTTCTGGCAGTCTTTGCTCATAAAACTCAATGATATGATGATGACAAATGGCGCCAGGGAAGAGTCTACCTGAGAGTTTTAGTAGAAACAAGTCACTATCCAACAAAGATTCAAAGCAACTGGACTTGTTTCTAGATGGTGAAGACATTCTCATTTTCCAAGGAGTCTACATGGAGAACTGAAGATCTCTTCTGGACATTTATTTATCTATTTATAGGTAGAAAATCTGGCCAAGAGGCTCCAGTTGGAATGAAAATTGTACAATAAAGACATTAACAACAATAGGGAATGTAACAATAGCTCTGTCAACAATGATCTCTTTGATTTGACTCATGAAAATGATAAAAGGTGGATCATCTACTCTGTCCTTTTCTATGTTACTCATCCATGTACCCTCCTCTTCTTCTGTCTCCAGGTACTGGTGCCGCTATGCCGGTAAACCCGACCTGTGCCAGGCCTACGGCGTGAAGTCCAGCCAGTACTGGAAGCAGCTGGTGGGGAAGCTGAAGAAGAGGCTGAACGCCTGCGAGGGGGAGAAGGTCCTGAAGGCCAAGACGTGCAAGAAGGCGCCCAGCGAGGCCCACATGAAGCTGGCCCAGCGCAGCGGGGAGGAGGAGAGGAAGGGAGGGAAGGAGGCCGGCAAGAAGAAGAGCCAGGCGGCCGGGAAGAGCGCGGACGGGGGGAAGGCCGAGAGGAGGAAGAAGAAGGAGGAAGAGGACGAGGAGGAGAAGAAGAAGAGGGAGGAGAGGACTGGATTTGACGAGGACGGGGTGCTGAACGACATGGCCCCGGCGCAGACGTACTGCAGCGAGGGGTGGCACTCTGTCTGCTCCTTCTTCGTCAAGTTTTTCGAGGGTTGATGCACATTTAATGACAGAAAAGTAAAAAAAAAACAATAAAAAAAACATCTTTGATACACAACAGCACCAGTTCACAACCAGAAGAAACTCTACCAGGCACCAGGCAGCTAATTCGCAAAACAAAAAGTAAAAAGTTGATTAAAAAGTTATGAAAGTTTTAAATTCTTTCAATATTTCTGAACATTTTGAGACAAGATTGTATTGTATTGATATGAACGCAACATCGTAGCGGTATGATAATTAAAACGTGGCAATCTCAATCAAACTGAATAACCTCCAGACGTGAACAGTGACAATCTGCTTGTGTACAATGGACAGGTGAGAAGAAAACAGGTGCAGCGTTTTCTACTCTGAAGCGGAGGGAGATCGACCTCTTTGGTTTCGGTGTGTGTCGATAGGATGCGACTAGCTCGGGACGTGTCGTGTTATGTGTTCGCTGTAGTTTCTGTCGCTCTCTGGAAACGTTTAATCAGCAGAGAGTGAAAGTTGAGGTAACACTTAAACCGCGTAGCTAACGAATAAAACGTGATGTGACGGGGAAACAATCAGTCGATGAATCTTGGTAGTGTTGATGATTAGACGAGTAGTTCTTCAGTCTCCTTTATGTGATGTGTAACTAATATTTTCTACAAACGTGTATTTGTTTTGTAAAAAAACACAGTCAAGCTATTGTCTAATGTGACGTGTGGAAGTTAGAACTGCAAACATTCGTTTTTTCAAAGTATTTTCTACAAACTTTTTAACACTGTTTCTGGAACTCTATAATAAAAACAAAATGCCTGAAAATGTGATAATTGTATTTTTTTATGGTTCCAATGTGTTTGCACCTTCATCTCAGAGATGTGACCACAGCATTCCTATATGTAATGTTATGAACTTAATCGTTATTTTTCCATTGAATGCCTCAAACATGATGTTTCCCATAAGAAGCTTAAACTGCACTTTCCATTGAACATAATGGAGCCGAGACAAAGCTTTGATGGAGCTTAGATCTTCACACACATGATGCAAAATGCATGAGAAATGTCTCTACCAAACAAAATGATGCACCAAGGGCTTTTGCCTTAAAAAGAACCCAAAACAATGAAAACACAATGAGTGCAGGTACGGTCTGGTTAGCACCAGGGATCGTGGGTGGAGGACGTGGAGACGCGTTTGCCTCGCACTTGTCTGAAAACCTGAGAGGGACTGGTCACTCCGATCCAGTCTGGAGCCGCCTGGGTTCAGAGCGGGAGAGCGAACGGGCCCGAGCTTTAAAAATAGAACGTCTAACTCGGTCGTGGAACGATTCCCAAGGACAGATAAAAAAAAAAAAAAGAAGAAGAAGAGAGGCAAGAAACAGGGATTTGGAAAGCCTGGACATCTCTCAGGGGTTTCCATGCCAACAACTCAAGAGGTAGAGAGTTCTGTGTGTGTGTGTGTGTGTGTGTGTGTGTGTGCGTGTGTGTTAGTGAGATCTATGGCAATTTGGCAGAATGTATATAGCAGCACACAATCTGTTAAAAGGGTCTGCAGATTCTCTCTCTCTCTCTCATACATACACACACAAACACGCACACACACACACACACACACACACACACACACACACACACACACACACACACACACACACACACACACACACACACACACTAAGCTAAGCCGAAGAGCTGCAGTGTGACTATGGACAGCTTTGTTTTGCTTGGTTAGAGATGGCAACTATAGATTTATTCATCCAAACAACAAACAAAGCAAAGTTATGAGTATCTACTGAAGACATAGTGAAATGAAATGTGAATCTAAGACATTCCTGTACTTTGGCAACCTTGAGCGTTTTTGTGTTGTCCAGTCAAATGCAGTTCTGCCACATTCAAAGGCCTTCTTAACCCAGTCTGGGGTCAAGACAAACATCTCATTGAGTGTTTTTTGTGTTCACAAATGTACGACATGTCACCTTGGCTTAAACTTAGCAATGGAATGGAAATCAGCTGAGACTGGTAAGACTTACAGTAGATAGAAGCACCACCATCAAACCTTAAAAGAGTAAAATCCTGCCCAACTAGAGAAGTATTCAAGATCAAGTCTCTGTCAGCTGCAGCGTTGGCATCACAGATGTAATTGCTGTTTCTGTGTATTTTGAAGAAAGCTGCTTTTGTCACACTGTAACACGTTTCTTTTTTCACGCTGTGCCTCAGATCGTGTGTCCCACTCTGGAGCATTAGATGAAGACGGTTCACAAGTCGAACTGGAGCGAAAAATGAAGAGGGGGTGAAAAAAAAGAAAGAGAGAGTAATTTGCTGGATTTCCTGTTGTTCATTTTCACAGGCTGTGCACATGCAGGACTCCATTACCCACCTCGTAATCACCCCTCTTACCTCACATCTCCACGGTGACCCGATTGCCCCTTTTCACACACACACACACATACACACACACACTCGCTGGGACAAATGCACAGCGGGGAGCAGCATGGGTCAGATCCTCCTTAGATTCGGACTCTAAGGCCCCCCATGTCGGACGCTGGCTGTCTGCCTGTGAGGACTCGGACCCAGCGAGGGGCTGGCAGCTCTGGGCCTCGGCTCAGCTCCGCTTTTATTCCTCTTTTCTCTGCCATCTTCATTTTTCTTCTCCTCGGTTCCCCGGGGGCACATACCTCCATGCACACAGCCCAAACACGTCCAAGGTTTTCATCCCTCAGAAAAGGTTAAATGAAACAAAGTTGTAGGCATATAGCGGTGAAGTGCAGAGTCTCCGGGGCTGAAAGGCCCAGTGGGAGGTTTATATTTAAGATTCACAATCTCTATGACCCAACCTGAACGTGTTTGCCTTTTCGATTGGTCTCAGTTTCATGTATGAAGTCCTAGCCGAGCCGTATCTTTGCAACAGCTCACTTTAGTAAATCCTCGAACTTCAGAGACAAGATATCGAAATATAACCGGTCATTTGTCAGCGCATTAAAAGAGACACTCGGGCTGTGTGTGAGTTAAAGTTTGAAGGTCTAAAAGGTACCAGTATTTAAGGGTTTTCCAGGGCATCAAATATCAACATTTTCCTACATTTTATGTGTTCCTGGCAACGTAAGCTCATCAATATGTTGAAGCAGTTCTTCTCCCACTCTAGAACTGCCCTGTCTGGGTTGAAAACTGGGCAGAAACCTGAGTTTCTGACTGAAATTCTGAAGATTACCTCGTCACAGGTTGACATAGACAGCAAATTACCCACAGTTTGATTAGTTTTGGATAACATTTGGGTTTATGAGATGATTCACGTCCCTCCTGGCTCATGTTACCTGGTGTTGACCAGCAGCAGCACTTCTGATTTTACTCCTGACGTCAGTGAGTCTCTGCTGTCCTCTGCTGGGAAATCTCCATAATTACAAAACGTCAAATCGAATCAAGTAAAACCAGGCTTAACACAACAATATTTACCAGACAAAGATGGGGAATATAAACATCATGGAAAGCCACAACAATAAGTCTGAAAAAGTCTGCTCCCAGTGCAAAACTTAATGAACTTTAAAACCGAAGCAATCTGGACTTCCAGAGCAAAAAATAACATATATCCAACAAGATATCCCCAATATACACATAAGCAGGCAGTGATTCTTAAGTGGAATTATTTGACTATTCTCAGATGTTCTTAACTATCCCACATCTATACCCAGATACACAACAGAGATGGGACTCTACCAACAGAGGTCACTAATGGTTCACTGTAATAGAAACACCCCATAACGTCCATCCATCCAACATGGACTCCTCTCATTTGATCGTTCTTGGCCTGTGACTACTTACTACTAGTCAAGGAAGTTATAAAGTTATCAAAATTCATCTTTTGAACTTCCACCTGGCAGCACATAGAGTACTCTCCCTCTCTCTCTCTCTCTCTCTCTCTCTCTCTCTTTCTCTCTCTCTCACTCTCTCACTTTTGGGGAAGAGACTTTAGTTTAGATTCCTCCCACGTTTCATCAGCTGTCTTATCTCAGCCGACTGATGGCTTCGTCCTCTTGAACTGTCCACCTGATTGCAGCATGGCAGTTAAAAAGAAAAAAAGAGAGAGAGAGAGAGAGAGAGAGAAAAGTGGGCATTTCACACGCCTCTTACATCATAGCAGGCTTTCTTAATCCAGAGGTTGACGTAGGGAAGCAGCTGCCTTGTCCTGGCCTCTTTCTCACTGTGACACCTGTGTGATAAATGACACGTCTGGCAACTCGTTGACTTTGAAGCACACGATCGCAGCCTTTCACTGAGCAGACAGAGACGTGACCTAACGTCTGTGGCGTATCAGCGGAGGAAACCTAGAGGAATGTCAGAGAAGGTTTTACACACTCGATGGGGAAAGAGGTTGAAGTCAAAATGGAAAAAAGGTCAAAAAAAGAATTCTTTCAAGTCTTTTCACATGCAGACTTTTGTCACGGGGAGACTTCACAGAACTTCTTATACATGAAATTTACTTTAACGTTTGTCTAGGTCACTTTTTTTTAGTTTGAAGGAGCAGCTGCTTTATTCAGAGACGTGTTATGTGGAAGCAGAGGCTGCTGTTAAGCCAAGGCTGCTTCTATGAATGATTTGACAGGTTTTTATAAAAGGAAAATGTGTTAAATACTATTAAAATGATGGTTTAAAAGTGGCCTATAATGACTGAATAGTTTTAATCATTGTGCTCTGTTAACATAGATGCCATGGAGCATTGGTTTCATCAGAAATGGTATTTTACAAGGCTCTGTAGAGCTGTGGGAATACCATGGCCTGTTTCTGCACAGGTCTGGTGACCTCTTTGTGCTTATCTGGCAACCACACCTGAAACGAGGTGGGGCCGCATGGTTTGCATCACACTCAAGTTTTATGTCACATTCTGTCTGCTCAGATCTGCAGAATGTGTGAAGAAGTTTTACTTTTTTTCCCCTACATTTTCAGAAGTTTGTACATTCATGAGGGTATGATGATCAGCCATACATCTTTGGATGCTACATAGAGCATTAGGTGGTAGTGTTAGGATTTATATATCATCTTTATCTTGCATCAAAATGTATGCAATAATTTCCCCATTTGTCTCGTTTCCAGGGGATACCTGCAGTAGGTTTCCGGGAGCCCTTTGCCCTGGTTCGTCTTGGACGCCGTCCCTGTCTGACTGGACCGGGTCCACACAGTCCGGCTGTCACTGCCTTGTCCTCCCGTGCTCTCACAGTGCGAGCTGTTCCTGCCCCAGTCGGGATGTTCACACAGGCCGCAGCACGGGTCAAACATCAGGCAGTTCACAGTGTGTCCAGTGACACCTGGCTATTTCAAGACCAGCTGAGCCTGCGGTGGCACACTGCCCTGTGAGAGTGTGTGTGTGTGTGTGTGTGTGAGTGTGTCAGCACCATCTCAGAGTGTGTGAATGTTATTGAGGCAAACCTAAGGACGAATGTGTGTCTGAACATGCTCTAGAGTACGACACAAAGATAACTCTGGCTCAGTTTTGTTAACTTGTCCTGCAGATCATCAGAGAGGTTGCACACAGCATCACCTTAATCACAATAAACTACCTGAAACTCGAGGGCCTGAAGTCTCTAATGAAATGTTGTGATGAGTGATGATTGAACAAAGCATTGATATCAAAAGAATCAGAAAAACGTCATTTTGTTTGTCAGAAATGTGCGATCTAACCATATATCATGATCGTTTATCATTATAATACATGACACAACTGCAAAAGAAAATAGGCTTTTGTAGTTCATTAACATGCAAGATAAGCAACAAATGTTAATAACAGAACATTCTGCAAAATGTCCTTTACAGCTTCTTTGTTTTGAGCCAGTCTTGCCATGCATTATGATCATGTTCAGGCACCTAAAGCCTTTATATAAGGACTTTTAATCCATGAACTACAAAACGTGCCATAAAGTCTCTGAAATCACCTGAGCAGTACCTAAAGATCACTAGTATCACTGCTAGTGAACTAGATCTTTAGAGCTCCCCGTTCTTTTTCTACTCAAGTCGTGTTTCTTGAATTCTCTCCGTCTGTTCGAGTTATGGTTTGAGAGTGCAACGTGCAGTTCATCATTATGATAATGAGCACATCCAGGATTCACAGAAGAGCAGCTGCGTGCGAGGAGCAGAGAGAACCAGGTGAGAATTTGAGTCATTCGACACCGCAGTCACTTCTCTGAACACGGTGTCGAACAATCCCCTCTGAACACCTACATGGATGTTTTCCGTTCCTCTGGAGGATCAGATTGTTTCAGGACTGACATGTGAAATGCGTCCGTATAATGCTCCTGTGTCTGCTGGTATGATAGGGTGTGACAGATGACACTTTGATGACTCTCTTGACAAAATTAGGTTCGATGGACTGTTTTGAGACACCAACAGATCAGCCTGCATTATGTGTTATGTATAAAAACATACAACAAAACATCTAAAAACTGGGTTGTATAGTAACCTGCAACAAGTCCTGCAGCATCAAAGTACAACAAGAAAGTTAAAGAAGGGTTAAAAATTAAGTGAATTATCACTTTTTCTAAGAAATTACCAGATGTTCTAATGTTTGAGGTTACATGTAGTGACAGATCTTCCTCCTTTCTTTTTATTTTTTATGTCCCATGACTCAAAGTAAACTTTACGGATCAGATACAGAGGAACTGTCCTCTCAAATTCATCTGAGGATGAAGTTCAGGTGAGGTGAGATATGCTCCAGTTGGTTTATAACTCCAAATGTCCCGCAGGACATAACTGAGCTCATCTATATTTATAAAGCTCTATTCATCTGAACCATCAGAGCAAAATGAGGCGGGACAGCACAGAGACATTAATCCATTCACATGATTTGAATTTAGTAAGAACTGATATATAAATAATGACAAAAATGGATCATAATCCATCTAAAAGTCTTAAACTAAAGGAAAGTTCCAAAGATTTCCTGTGAAAATGTGTGCTGCGGTGGAGTCCCTCAGGTCCACGGGACACCCGGGTGGAACACGCGTGTTGCATGGCGACATGGGGGTGTGTCCAGGGTTACCTCAGTTCAGCTCACAACCCAGATTCTCTGCACAGAGAGCTGTCAGCTGGACCCGGGGAAGCCAAGTAAACATTAAAACAGCTCATAAAATATCAGGGAAAGTCATGCTCATCCCACCGAGGCAGCACGCAGTATAACGCACATGGACAAGTTGGACAAACACACACACACACACACACACACACACACACACACACACACACACACACACACACACACACACACACGCCTTCTTTTCCAAGGCGTCGACGCACATTACGACAATGAAGGGCGTTTTTAATATTCACTTGCACGACATGATTATTGTTGATAAGCAACAAAACATAGTTAACATGGGTGCAGATGTCTTGATAATACAAATAATCATTCTTGCACGACATGTTATTTTACACTGTTTCTACTTCCAATATTACATACATATGAGTCGTTAGTTACTAACTGTGATCTTCTGTTACTGATTGGAATTATGAATGGAAATCTGTCCAAACAGGAAACATTTACCTCTGACCTTGCAACTTCAAGGTTGCAGGATGATAATTGATCATGCATGTAAACAGATGATACTGTCTTGTGTACGAAAGAAGACAGTTCAGTTTGTACATCATATATCCCACTAGTCTAGACTAGATTTAAAACTCACAAATCTACCATCTCTCATCAAACAATTAGAATAAAATCACTTTGTTAGTGCATCCAGGAGATTGTATGTATGCTGTATGAGGATGTAAACCCATCCATCTATCCACCATACTGTGAGGTGACATAATTCACCTACCATGTGGTGTTCAAATACAATTTATAATAATGTGTGTTAACCAGTGATAAACTCTGCATATTTGATGTTTAATTAACTCAATGCTTTGCTTTGATTAGGTTCAATAGTTGCACTCAAACAGAATCATGACACCCGCCCTTGAAACAGCTGGTCTGAGCTCAGGCCTGCAGCCTCTCCAAAGGTTTGCTCGTAGGAAGTGTCGAACTGTCCAAACCCAGAGGCTTATCATCACTGTACTCCAGCCTGTGACAGCCAGAGACAGCTGACCAGCACTCAGTCAATTACGGTTAAAAGTAGATCGGATTTCCCCTTCGACGCCACGTAATTCTTAGTTCAAAGTCAAGTTCGAATACTGATTTGGAGACTTTTCATTGTTTCCTTTTGCTCTGACTTCCAGCCAGCCTGCTGGTACACAGCGGCTCGTCCGTTAGTGTAGTGTTCATGCCGTCCAAAGCTGATAATCAACACCTTCACTCACTTGGCGGTGTGGCTGAAATCTTCTATTTCCATCATTGTGATATGTGAGGTCAGGATGCCCTGCAAGTGTGAAGTCCCCCCTGGCATCTCTGACCAACTGACCCTTCTCTGCATGGACTAAATATAGAGTTTAAGTCTTTTTCCAACTCTCTGTCCAGCTACATGCAAGCCTGCCCGTCTGTCTTCATTATGTGCAGTCTTTATGTAGACATGAAGTGTCTTCTACTTTCTCTTCTACTAACTTGCTATTTCAACTCAATTTACCTGAAGTTTCATGATGAGACCATTTGAAGTATAACACATTTTGGTTGTGAAAATACATCGCTCTTCAGAATATGCTGTAGTACTTTGGACTTTAAAGAACTAATCTTTTGTTTGCTCATTTCATTCTGTTTCACCACAGCTGCATATGAAAGATAAAGTCAGGGGGCACAGATAAGGTTTCCACTCGTGGCGAGGCCAGGCCCAAATAAATGCATCTCATTGATCTCTGAAGTTAAACATTGCACCATCCATTTTTTAAGGCACGTAGCAACGGAGAAAATAAATAGTATAATAATACTAAATACTGCTTACCAAAGACTTTCTGAGCCTATGATAAGACGTTTAAGTGATTTACAACCAATGGTTTGCAGATATTCACAGTTTTAAGGTTTGAAATGGCATAAATGCTGATACTTTTAGACCAGTATGATCACTCGATAGACACAGTGGATCAATGGTCCTATCCCAGGCAGACCCATTCTTAGTGGTAGATGATCTCCATGATCTCCTCATATCTATGTGAGCTGAGCTGGGTACTCCAGTTTCCCTCACATGTTTGGGACATTCGAAGACTCCAAATAGCACCTAGATGAATAGTATGTGTGCCTTGCCATGGATTGGAGACCTGTCCAGGGTGTACAGGAGTACGGACTCCGTAACTGGATCTTCAATCTCACTGTACTGATCTGACAAACTGAGATGAACATAAGAACTCATAACTCTAGTTATCAGGGAGATCTGAGTACATATGGGAAATTAAGTAACACTTCAGTATGATCTGAGCCATAAATCTTTCTCAGGAGGAATTCAAGACACGTGACAGCTGTTAGCCAATCACAGAGCCCCATAGCCTCTCCTGATGCCTTTTGTCTGCCGGCCATCAAGTGGTTATTACATGAACAGTGGCTGTGCCAGCTGGCAGGGTGCAAACCACACCAGATCCAATGGTGTAAGAGTCTCTCTCTCTCTCTCTCTCTCTCTCTCTCTCTCTCTCTTTACTTTACCCTGTTACCAAAAGTGTCACAACTTCCATCTGGTTCTCCTGTCAGTTCAGGTTTCTGTTGTAATTTTAACATTTCCAAATTGACTGAAATGTAGGAGGAAGTCAGAGTCATGTTTGCTCAGAAATGCCCTTTTTACTCTAAACAATAGATTGCCACATTTGATTATTCCCAACAATAGAAAATAGTAATAAAACCTGATATCCTGGTCACAGAAATGAACATAAAACAACATATGTCAAGTGTGCAATGGTAAAACCACAATGTAAACATCTATCTTTTAAAAAAAGTCCATTCATTAATTTACTAATTCATTTATTAATATCACTTGATGAGAAGGAAATAGTATTTAAAGCTTGTGGAAAAATCTCTTCTAGATGTCCTTTGAATCCGTGAAATATGCAAATGTTTACCTTATTGTGGAGCTTTCCTTTTTATGGTTTTTCGTCCTTGCTGTGTGTTTGCATTTAGCAATATTAGCGTTTGAATTTAGCAATATGTACACAAGCAGCTCAGACGTGACAGGAAAGGTCACTGAATTTATATTTCACGTTAGATTAGAAAAAAAAAGAGATTCAATTAAAAGTTAAGACCTCCAACAAAGACCACAAGGGAAATGAATCTTTATCTGCGGATCACTGAACGTATCCATCCTAATCACTATTGCAGGTATATTAGTGTATGTTTTTCTATGCTTATCTGTGATGACATGGAACCATATGGTGGTTGTTTACCTACCTTTTGCCCAGTGCATGCTGGGACCCGGGTCCCATGTGACCCTTACGCTTAATCCATCCCTCAATGAAGTAATCAACCACATTTTTATCATTCGTAACAGGGGTTTGTGGAAGTATAACACTTGAACAACACCTGAAAAAAGTATCACCAATGAAAATGAAATCGCAGCTATGTGGGCGTCTGTACATATGTGTAGATGTGCGTATATGCATTCTCAACATTGCTTTCTTTTTACAATCAGTGGAGTAGCAGCATCATCATAAAGAGTGCAACATTGCTTCCAGTCCTCTGCTCCTCCTATGTATTGTTAAGGTTAATTTGCTTGTTTTTTGGGGCTTTTTTTGGTATGTTTCTTAGGGTCAGTTCAACCCAGGCCGTGTGATTCCAGTTTGCTTAACCTCTGTTTTTGTCCAGTTGGTATCGCAGGCTTCTAACTTTGGCATGATCACATGAACAGTGCATGATTATTGGGCCTCAGAGAGGGTGAACAACCGCTGTTGGTCATCTCTGTAGACAAGTTGCACAGGTTTGGGTGAAAACATTCAGTTGTTTGCTTTTTGAAGACATATATTAAAGTTCCTAATCAACTACACACTACATAGGATACACTCAAACTATTAAAATAGGTACCTCTAAATATGTAATGTTCTCATTGAGATGCTAAGTAGTCTCTCTTTCTAAACTACAATGCTGCAGAGGTTATTTGTTCAATGTTTATAGATATTTGTATATGTATGTGTTCTTCTGATGCAACCCTGAGGCAATGCTTTGAATGATCCCAGTAACCCTTACACAGGCAGACAAGGATGATAAATAGTGTGTTGTCTTTATGATCATGTGAATGTGGCATGTATTTTGGGTCCAAAGTCTCCTCCCCTGATGATTTAGAGGTGCACAGAGGCATCGCTGAGGGGGGGAAACCTGTCAATGGTGAGCAACCTAGAAGGTGGACGCAGGTCAGACAGCTTCAGATCTGTGTCTGGCTCTAATTCCAGGTGAAACACCCATGATTGACTGTAAGATTAAAGCGATCCTGGAATAAAAAGATTGGGTAAAGTTGGGATTTCTCCCACCGGGTGAGTGTGATAAGGCTAAATACAGAACATCCAGATGTTCCATGGTTGTGGACACATTTAATAACACCGTCTCTCTAGTGGAGAAGAGAACAGTCAGTCCCACGTTTTACGCTCTTTGAAATGTTGACAACTCACACTGTGTCCAAATGAATGTTAAGTTCAGCGTGCCAGCCTGGCTGTCAGCTGCTGGACATCCTCCCTGATCGGCCTCTGTTCTCCAAACAAAGTCAACTCTGTTCCATTTGATATTTTTAAGGATAATGGTTAACCCGATGCAAAAATCGATTGGGTAAATACGCTTCTAAAATAGCATCGCTGACGATAAGTGCGATAGTCAAAACAGCAACAACTGTGACCAAAACCGGACCTCTAACGTTCTACTGGTTCAATGGGAAGTGAGAGTTTTGTTATCGACTTAAAAACACAGAGATCTCAAGTCAAAAGTGTTTGGGTCTGGTCTGCATTAAAGTGACACCATTGATTATTTCATTTAGACCTTTTAAAAGATAAAAGAAAAGAGATGCGATCAGATAAGGTCAACTGTTGACCCTAATTATGTCAAAATTGGACTTGTTTCAGATATATCGCCCATTGGCTGCCATTACTAACTTAAATCAATGTTATGAGAGTTGTTTAGGCTAATAGGCTAAAAGAGTGAAACATGAAATTCTATTTCAGATGCTTCACATGAATCAATCATTAATAAATATTGATCTGCCATTGAAAACAATGATTGATGTGGAATAGAACAGTGTGGAGCCCATGGTAGCGCATAACTTTTCTAAATAAACTTTTTTATTATGGAATAAAGGCAAAATCAGGATCACTTTCAGCATATATATATATATGTCATTTATCTCTGAATAAGTAATAGTAAGAATGAGAAAGTATCACTTTGAATTAGTAAGAATCTACATGAGAAACAGATTTCTTTCTTTTATGTATTATCTGTCTAAAAAAAAGGCATCACAGGCGAAAAAAATGTGTGATATTGGTCTGATTGGATTCAGAAACTCTTTTTAGAGCGTGTCTGATGATACCCTGTCACGCATTTGCACTTTTCTTTTGTAGAAAGCCGCTGTGACAGAAATACAGCAGCCCTGGTATGCTACGGGAGTCCCAGTCATGTCGGGGGAGAGCCAGAGGCTTTATGCAACCCTCTCGGCGGTGAGTCAGTGTGAAGATGACCAGGCCACAGGCCCCACCAGCAGGGGTCCATCATGTTTCTCAAATAGCAGCTGAGGCAACAGGCCCAGGCATCCCGGCCATGAGGCCGACACTCCCCTATCAGCTGGCCGCCGGCCAGGTGGGGTCTGCGCCCATTGGCCGCCCACAAATCCCTCCTCCTCTCCATTGGCTGCTCTGCAGACCATATGACAGCGTATGCAAATCGTCTCTATGTGGCAGTTGAAATCCCTGAGTGCCGAGGAGCTGCGCAGGAAGAGAGAGCAAGAGAGAGGGAGAGAGAGAGAGAGGTGGAAGAGAAAAGAGAGGGGGAGTGACGAGGACGGCATGCACTTCTGAGCCACAAGCTGCCCCGACAGTTTTCTGAAGTCTGAAGGACTGAAAACTTAAAAAAAAAAAAAGAAAACAGCTTGTTTCTTTCCTCTTTGGAGCTGTTCACCTCTCAAGTCCATGAGTGCTGCAAGGTAAGGCTTCAGGTTTTGTAAGAGTGACGCATGTTATACCTGTAAAACTTTTTTTTGTAATTCTGTGTCTATTCCTAGTGAGGTTTGAGTAGTTGAACCATTGTAAAAATCGAAAGGAACCATTCGTGAAACAGGAATTTGTCAGTTTTGGCCTTCCTGGTTATAGAAATGATGTTTTACTAATGTCAAACTTGTTTCAAAAGTCAGAAAAGGGAAGCTACATGTGTTCAAAATGAAAAAAATCTGCATTTTTCGCGTTTTCTTTGTCATTCTGCCTCACTAAATTTTCTTTCCTCTCGCCCTGCCTCTTTGTCACACCACCTCTCTGCCTCTCTCCCTCCCTCCCTCCCTCAGCGTGCTCAGGTCTTTCAGTCCATCAGCGATGCCCGGCCCAGTCATGCCGATGGATGTGGCCATGCGATTCTACATCAGCCACTCTCCGCCTCCTCTCCGTGGCTTCCTCAGCTCCTACGAGGAGCTCCAGAGGACCAAGAAGAACCGGGTCCACCAGGCCCCAGCCCGCAGCCACAAGCAGCAGCAGCAGCAGCAGCAGCAGCTCTACAAGCCGCTGCGACCCTGCCTCAGCAACCAGCAGAAGAGCGTGGACCTCGATGGCGGCCGCGTGGGCTGGAGCGACAGCGCCAAGATGGGCAAGAAGAAGGTGGTGTTCGCCGACACCAAGGGCATGTCGCTCACCGCCATCCACGTCTTCTCCAAGTTCGACGACGAGCCGTACCAGAACAAGCACGTGGGCGAGGAGCTGCAGTTCGACATGACGGACCTGGAGGCGGCCACCATGGATCTAAAGATCAGCTCGGTGCGCAGCCTGGTGCTGGACTTTAAGCAGCCGTCCGCCGACTACCTGGACTTCAGGAACCGCCTGCTGCAGAACTCGGTGTGCCTGGAGAACTGCTCCCTGCAGGAGCGCTCCCTGACCGGCACCGTCAAGGTCCGCAACGTGGGCTTCGAGAAGCTGGTGCGGCTGCGGGCCACGTTCGACTCGTGGCTCAGCTTCACCGACGTCGACTGCACCTTCATGAACAACGTGTACAGCTGCCAGGACACCGACACCTTCGCCTTCGTCCTGGAGCTGCCCGCCTACATCCCGCCGCAGAATCGGGTCGAGTTCTGCATCTGCTTCCAAGTCCAAGAGCAGACCTACTGGGACAACAACGACGGCAAGAACTATGCCCTGAAGCACGTCGGCTGGAACGGGGAGGACCTGAACAGACACCTCCAGACATCCCTGGCTGCTGCTGAGCAGAAGAAGCCCTCGGAGCACAAAAACGGGGGCGTGAAGCTGCTGGAGATGGAGTTCGATCAGTTCGGCAGCCCGCGCATGTCCAGCGGACTCTTCCCCGGCTGGCAGAGCTGGGGTCAGATCGACAACACCGTGCCTTACTGGTGAAAACATGCAGGATGTTTGCAGAAGTGGCATTGAAATAAGATAACGGACACTGACAGGGCATTCAGTATGAATCCAGCTGTGGGCCCCAGCCTGGACTGTGGCCCTGGCCAGAAACTAAACTGAAGCAAACAACCCCTGCTTTTGTTTGCAGAGGAAGTGCACAAACCGGGCAGAAACTGAACTGAAACATGCTCAACTTACCTGCTTTTTTTTTTTTTGCCATTCGGGCCTGAGAGACTTGATTTATGTTTGGAGGATGAGGGATAAATTAAAGAAATGCATCATGTTTCACATATTCCTCCTCTGTAAAAATGAAAAAAAAAAAGAAAAGAATCGACGTGCCTTCTCAGAGTGCCTGCCCACTAAAATACAGACTTATTTGTAAAGTAATGCACTGATTGAGATGTCCCTCTCAATGTGATGTCTGTAAAGTGAAGAGGTGGAAATGGAGCTGATCGAGTCCTTCATATTGAAGGGAAAGGATGGGGGAGTGCATGGCGACTAAATGCTTCTGTACTGAAAGAAACCCAGCTGATTCATTTCTAATGAAAAATGCACACTAAACTTTTGCACCTTCAGTGGAAATGATAATTAGGCATGATTCAAAATGGCCTTTTAATTTTTATTTAAATGAGTCATGCAGCCCTTTCTTTCCCTCCATGTACATTGCACATGTTTTGTTTTTTTGTTTTTTTTTGTCTGATTAAAGAAAATGTTTGGCCGATTGAAGTGAGTTTGTTAAGGAACCGAGCTGCTACCTTACAGATGTGTCACAAGAGAGACTCTGCATGTGATTGGTTGCCTTAAACGGGAGCAGGCGTTTGGAAATTTCTGTGGTTATGGTACGTCAAGAAAAAGAATGATGTAAAGGCAGAATGTGATGTGTTGTTTGCTTGTTTTCACAAGTGCAGTTATGTGATGAGTGTACAGTATGTGTGGCTGGAAACGCGTTTTTTCCCTTCTTTTCTGAAACTTTCTTTTCTTTCCCGGTAAAGAAAAGCTCTGTACCCCAGCATTTTGTTTCACTTGAAGGTGTGTGTGTGTCGCCGACATCCACCATGTCAGTCATGTATTTCCTTTTCAGAAATAAATTTCTATATTTGTGCTAAAACGTGACTCCTGGCTCTTTTGTAATGCTGTTGTTATTCATGCACATTTAGAAGAAAATAAAAGTTGCACGTCAAATGCTTGTTGTCATATGCATACATAAACAAAACAACAATAAAGGACACGGTCAAAAGTTAGCGTAGCGATATGTTTAGCAGTACCTGACTCATAACCCTGAACGTTCAGGCACAGTTGAAGGTTTTATGACATAAGTGATGGTTGTAAACATCGCTCGAAGAAATAAAACTCCTCTGTTTACAAACACTGAATTAATAATTCATGTGTGTGAATATGTAATCAGAGTACAGGGTCTATATTTACTCCTACAGCCGTTAAAACCAGGCCATCGCTTCAGAGCCACGCACGTAACGCGTTGTTGATCCACTGGGGCCTTTTGTTGCGGATAAATCAACAGGAAATAATCTCATGCTTAGTCTCATCACTTGAGCGATCAGTCTAAACGAGTCGAATTAAACGAATGGGTAATCTGTGGGAGAGCAGAGAGGTTGAGTCCTATGTGAGTTTAAACACACAGACAGGCCCGGTGCCAGGTTAGAGGAGGCCTCAGTCACCAGGCTGTTGGTTCTCGTTGACCTTCCTGATGCACACATGCAGATACATCATGCATGGTTTCCCTTAATTATGCAACTCTATAGACTCTGATTCCTGCAGTTGACCATGCACGTTAACCGTAAGGTTATCAAAATCCATCTATTTATTATGCATTTGGATGGAGGATGAAAGCAGGGGAAAAAAACATCTCTAATGGCTGCAGGCCTCTTTCTTTGCTTTAACTCAGACTCATCTTCCTCGTCCATGCTGCTGTCCACACTAGATTCATATTCAGCAGGAAGCGGGCTCACTCCCTTTCTTTGGCATGCACAGAGGAAGGACCTCGGGCTGGCCCAGGACGACCTTCTGAGCCAGACTTAAATTCCTGCTCTATCACAGCTTTAACCCTTTCAGGACGAGTCTGCATCTCTCTGACCAAGACATCCACCCAATGGAAAATCTTTCCTCCATTTTCACAGCTCACAGTAATGTCTGTGGCAGTGTCAGTGCCTAAAAGATAACAACAGTGTTGTTTTGCCCATGCAGATAATATCTCGTGGCTTTTGAAAGCTATTACTCAAGAATGTCTAACCACACCGGTATCCTAATGTTTCTACAAAACATAGACTGACGTGTTGAAACCTTACACTTCTTAATAGAGCTGTTTCGATGCTATGTTGTGGCAAGAAGTGGCACATAAAATTTACCAAATGGACCAAAGGAAATAAGTCTCCTTGTGGGTGGTAAAGTTACTCCAGGGTTCATAATCCCAGATTGAGGCATATATGGCAGATACAGATTGTATAAAACATGCAGCACGTGCACTTGCTTTTCACCCCTGGAGGAGTGGGAGATCACTGCTGTGCTCCAACTCCTCTCGCTGGGGTCCTAATGTGCAAAGTGGAAAGCTGATTCCAGGTCAGCTTCAAAAGACATCTTCATCCTGAACTCCACCTACCCTCAGGCTCCAGCTCGGCCCCACCTGTTGGCTGATAGAGCCACATTCCTTTAATACCTGTAATTTCCTGATGGATCACTGTAAACAGGCCTGTTCGCCCCGACCCACCGTCTCTCTATCTTCCCGTGCCCATGCATTCGTATGTAGGTATCTGTGTCTACAATGAATTCATTGTGTTTCTGGTTATTGCACGGCCTGCACTCATTTCCTTTACTTGGACAGGTTTTCCTGTTTACATTCCTCTCAGTCTTACAGTCAGTGATGATTTAAAATGGTATGTCAGCAGCAAAAAAAGAAGAAATGCCAGATAAGGGAAAATCACAAAACATCAGGCTTTAACTACTTTTGGGTCTCTAGTCAATCAGACAGATGGAAAAAAGTCAGAAAATAGTCAGCAATACAACTGCAATGGATATTATGATAGTTAGGTTTTACATCTGGACACTTTCTTCCTCCCAATAATTGTGTTTATCCAAGATTTTTATGACTGATCAAGGACAGAGTGTTCAATGTTCAACAGGCTCCAAGATTGATTCACCATTTATTTGAGAATCATGAAATTAGTTTTATAGTTTTGGCTGCAAAAATGCTAAAATATCTTTCAATTCTGATCAAAAGCTTTAATTTTATGTCATGACAAATGACTTGGGAGCTACAAATGGCATACATAGCCAATGTTGTCAACATGAGTACACTTGTCACTTATCTTTTGAACTAAAACTTTTAAAGTTAGAAAGTTCAGGTATAGATCAGTAACCCCCTCAAAGTCTTGTGACTATAATTGTTTATCTGACCTGAAGCATCAGGTCAGATATTCCTTTGTCATATAAGTTCACTGCAGGTCGAAAAATGTGCAGCCGGAGTCACGTGTCGCTCACAGTCTGACACTGGTCAAACATTAATATGGGAAGGACTGAATCCCGAAAATAACAGGCCTGAAATGATGCAATGGGGATGCAAAGACAGAAACCTCCCATGCAGCGATAGTAAGGTCACAAAAACAGATCCAAGTCAGGGGGATTTAAACAGGTTGCACCAGGTCACTTCAGGACAAATTTTCATTTTTCTTGCTTGAACACACTGTGCTCTTTAAGGTACAGATATGCCTTTAATATAAAAATGATTAGGAGCACTGAATGCATTTGGAAGACAGACTGCAGGATTGCAGCAAAAAGCTTTACTGTTGCATAGAGAGGAGGAACAGGTGAACCCAGGTGTAAGAGACGGCAAGAAAAAGGATCAAATGCTAAACTCTTTATTGAAAATAACCAAACTGAGACATGGCGCAGGCAAACAGAAGATAACTAGACTAGATTAATACCCAAGCTATATCACTGTGGGGATGTGGAGCAGGTGGAGGAGCTCAGGAGGAGGAAGACGAGGCCTGATACGTGGAGAGGACCTCATTGTGTGAGGGGAACAGTGCAAACAACACAAACTGTGAAAACCACAAAAATGCAGAAATTACTTAATTGCAGGCCTGGGTATTCTGCTGCTTGGCTGTGTCTGCATAACAGGGGTAGACATCTCACTGCAGAATCACAAACACTCCTTCCAAGGCCACTTCCAGCAGCTCCTCTGGGAACATCCTGAGGCCGTCCTGGGAATCAGGACCAACAAAAGAGGCAAAAAGTGCAGCTGATTTGGTGCTGTGTTAGTAAAGGTATCAGTGGAGGTATATTGTAATGTTTTATACTGATGTGTATTGATGTGTGCAATTCAATGTAAAACTAGGAGAAATGTTTCACAGTGACAAATAGTGACAAGGCCTGTAAGCTTAATGCATGGTCGAGTAGAGATTTTACAACAAATTGCTTTGGGAAGTTTGTATTTGCAGTCCAAAATAAACAAATACGGTTTTGCTTTGTGGCAGAACAAAATTATTTTCCTTTGGTTTCACTTTCTATTTCGCATTAGCAGGAGTGCCACTCTATTGGGTTGAGATACGTCTATAAAATGTCTTTGTTTAACCTTAAACCATATAAGGCCTTGAAAGTACTTTGAAGTAAATCTTTAATACTTATGACTCTTATGACTCTAGATTAAAGGAAACGAACTAGCTGGTCTTGCTCATCTTAAATATGACTTCGATTTCATTCCTTACAGGAAGTTGTCTGCACAACTTAAAACCACAAAGGCTACAATAGTTTTCTTGTGTGTCAAAAGAGAAATTAACCGTTTGCTGTCATGCCTCTACATTATCATGACGGTAAATACTGCAAAAACGAAAAAGGACTATGAACAGGACAGTATCATCTGCATAGAAACAGATATTTGCTGCCTGCATGTCTGTATTCTTTGACCATCGTAAAGCTGTTCTGGAATCTGTGTGTTGAAGGCCTCTTGTACTGTATGACTCTATCCTGTGCCTCCATCGAGTCTTCAGTGACATTTTAGGGCTTCTTACTGCAGGAATTGTGCTACAATCTCTGTTTCAACCCCAAAAACAAACAAAATCAACTTGTTCAAATTCTCTGAAAAATCACATTTTTTGAATGAAAGACAAAAAAAAGAAGGTGACCAGGTGGATGTTGAGGCATGTTTGTATATCCCCCTTGTTTAACCCGTATTTGTGCATATATTTAGATACATTTGTGTGAATGTGTGTGTGTGTGTTTGTTTGCGTGTGTGCATGTGTGTTCCTGGACTTCAGGAGGCCACACGAATGAACGGACTGTTTATGTCCTTTTCCACTGAGTGTGTGTGTGTTGAGGCTCGTGTACGCATGTTGTCCGAGTGGAGAGGTCATCAGATTAGAGAGCCCTCTCTCTGGCACGTGACAAGGCAGATAAGCAATTAGCTGGGACAAGCGCGAGCATTTTACCATGTGGTAGTTGCTAGTTTTGGCTGTTCAAATCTGTGAGCGGGGACTGAATGTCAAATTAGGTTTTTAAAGAAACACTTTTTAACTTTTTCTCCAATTGATCCAAGTGATTGAGATAATAATGAAGAAAACATTGATGAGCTCCACTATCTTAAAAGTGACAGTGACAGAGACTATTGTTCTAAAAGGACATGTTGCTTGGACTTTTTTTGATAAGTCAATAGTCCACATTTAATATACTACATTTGATATCATGAGCAGAACCAGTATTTTAGGGGACCTACTCTGGATAATGGCACTGGCAGACCATTAGGTACAAAGCAAGGCACAATACAGGTGGATGGATGGATAGTGTCATGGTCAGAATGAGAAATTGTGACATTAGGGTTTAACTATTGCGAGGTTTTTATCGAGTGCACCGCACTTTGTTCAGACTTTCCTGAAACCATTAAACTCACAAATAAGTATATCGTGTTATAAACGAATCAACACCAGACTGAACAATTGACAATCACAGGAAGAAGCCGTTTAGGTGATTCCTGACTATGGTTCCTGGAGGCTCCCTGGTGGCTTCCAACCCTGCGTTATTTTTATCAGATCAGACCTTGAGTGACTCAGCCAGTTGATACTGCTCACGTGTATGGATCCAAACACATCTCGACATGCTTCAATGCACATGGGAACTCACACCCACACGGCACAGATGCATGACCGCACACAAAGGATGGACGAATCCAGTAGAGGTGGAAATGTTATGAAACCCTATTGTGGTTCCCAGTCTGATTTCATTGACTGTGACAATGGGTAATCCTATTGGTTGTTTATGAGTAAGATATGGAAATTACAACCCTGGGAATTCATAGCGACTCTTTGAGCTATGCAGACAGTTTTGTTTATACTTTAAAATGAAACTACACTATCTCTAGAATCTGACTCTGCACCTGACTGGAAATGTAGACAAACAGGTAACCTCCAAATTAAATGATGCATTAGTGTCTCAAGAAAGGTGAAATAAAAAGACATTCATGGTTCTATGAGAATACATAGAGCAGAATCAAACCTATTGGAAGTCAAGGCAAATCAAGGCTTTTCTAAAGACCTTCTGAGTAGAAGAAGACTGTACTTCCTACAGAGTTCTATACATACATGCAACATAAAAATAAAGATCTAACAGAGGTGTATTTCTGATTTTATAGGCCCTTTTTTTATAGACTCATCGGTTTGGTCCTGCGAGGACATGTCTGTCTCAGCACAAACGCTCTGTTCTGTTGTGAGAGGGAGGAGCGTCCCCGTGGTTTGCTGGGATAGAAATAGTTGGAGCGCAGGCCACTTTTGGTCTGCTCGGCTCTAAAGAGCTGCCCCGTCCAACAGAGAGTCTGTCTCTGAGCCCGGAGAGGGCCACCAGGGCTGTTTGCACATGACACAGTACATGCAGGCATGTAAAGGCTGCACATGAGTCAGACTGTCTCTCACTCAGACGTGGATGAAACGCTGAAATTAGATCTAAGACGTGAGTCATTAGACGCGTTATCAGTGAGCCGGGAAACAGGGAAACAATGACGGAGCTGTGAGAATACAACTATAGCAAAGGACCTGAACCACGGTCCAAAAGGCCCCATGTCTTATTTTGTTTCTGTGTCTCTCCTCTTTTCTACAATGGTTGTGGAGTTCCCATACTTTCGATTCTAACTGGCCTGACTGGCCGGTCGGAGAAAACAACATGATGTTATCGAATCCTGTTCCCCAAGGAGGTCAGCTGGTTCACAACAAAACATTGTCTGCCTACCCTCATTAAATTACATATACACATATATATATATATTCCCCACAAAAGCAGATTTAAACCTGTTGCCTGGAAAAAGATGCCGTACATGTGAAACAGGGTTAGTTTTGCAAAGCTGTTGAGACAACACAATAGATAATTGTGTTTATAAATGTTGAAATGAAAACCTAGTTGTGTTATCTCCATTTTCCTCCTATAACACGTCATACGTAACTTGTGGAACTTGTGGTAAGGGTTAAAGAGGTTTTTTCCACCATCCCTCTCTCCTTTCCATCGTGGTGCTCCAGGGAAGTGTTTCACATTGGAATGTTTTTTTGTTTTAACTCTCTTTACCGAGTTTATAAGTTTCCCTCACTGTTAAACATGTTTGGATGATGCACTGACATGTTTACGCAGGGGCACAGGTCATTTTGCATGTTTAATGCATGTGTCTGTGTCTGTGTCTTCTTTCCCATCGTTTGCCAAAGTTTCCCTATTCTGACAAGAGATCATCAATTACACATCCGATACCAAGTTAGAGTTTAGCTGAGTGTGTTTTCAGGTATAGACGACTCGCTCGAGATGCTTTCAGACGAGGTGGTGGTCAGACACCGCGGAGACACCATCCTCCCGGCAAATTATGATGGAATAAACCAGTGCGGTCGGGTGATGGGAAACGTCGGGATTACATATGATGGTAAGTGACAGGAGACGTGGTTTACTTGGTAATTGGGAGAGAAGGAAAGCAGACGTCCGTTGTGACCTTAAGTCTTCTTGTTGTAAATAAACAAAACCAGAAGTAAACGATGGAAAAATGAAGGATTTGAGGACTCAAGGACAAAAATCACGAGGAACACAAAACGAGCACAAGCAGCCACGAGCGGCAGCAGCACAGAAGCATCTCTATGGGACTCAGGTGGGACCGTATCGGTAATAAATAGTAAGCAACAACAAAGAACTTGTTGTTCTCGTGCTTCTCAGTGCTGGCGCGGTCACAGGACCCGCATTGTTGTTTCCACACAGCCGAACTTTAACAACCCCCGGAATGATCTCTGACTCAGGGAAACACCTTTTCACAGCTCTGACTTGAGTTTTCTTTTAAGAGCTCTGTGGATTATCTGTTCTGCAGGACAGGGCTCAGAGAGCGGACTTGGAGGCAGATTAACAGCACCGTACTGGCTTGGACCACACCAAATTTGGGCACAAAGTGTTGTTTCATGTCCCAGATTAGATCTGTGCTTTGAAACGTAACTCGACGGCAGAATAGAACAGATTTATAAGTGGCATTGAAAGCACGGCCTGAATCAGAGCTTTAACTGTGCTTTGAGGTGAAAACTGGGAACTTTCCTGGCTGTGGATGAAGTTTCCAGTTGATGGAGAAAAATGCTTGTTTCAGGTTCAGGCTTTAACAAGGACGGAAGGGAACGCAACTTCTTCATCTCTCATGGATGATTTTGTCTATTCCTGCAACTTTTTCTGTATATTTCAATTAGATTGTAGCACAAATGTGTCACAGAGACCTGCCTCTCTTCCTCTCTCTTTCCTTATCAACTCTCTGACATCTGATAACAAACTCTGTGATGAGTCCAGAAGCAGAGTGGAGGATAGGCCGCCTTGTGGCGAGCTGCTCCTCAGAGTCGACTTGTATAACGCAGTAAAAAGAATGCGTAATGGAAGCTTGAGTTTAATAAAGCTCAGCTGACGTCAGCCGGTCGGCAGCACTTCATCAAACTGAATAAACAGAGGCAGAATGGCCTGCAGACAGTGCTGCCTGCTGCCTCCCTGGCTGCCAAAGAAGAAGAAGAAAACACGGAAATGAGATACGAGGATTCAGTCCTATACCTATGTTTGCATCAGCTGTGTGAGCTTGTACCTGCAGAATCACGTGTTCTCGTTTCGTCTCGTTCTATTGTGAAGCTGCTTCACACATCTGGCTCTGGAGCTTGTTCGGACGTGTGCTGCAACTATTATGTTAGCGGCAACAACAGCAAATACCTTCATTCCACACCGAGAGAAAAACACATTGCAGTTATGTACTGTTGACTAACACCTCCCACGGTTAATAGGAAGTGATTGAGGGGGACAAAAAGTAGGTTATGCCTGTACTGCCTGTACATGTAGCTCTGATCTAGTTTCAATCACAAACTGAAGCTGTTAATTGACAACGATATGACTATAACTATATGGATACATATCGATAAAATAAACAAATATGTAGAAGTTGGGACTGGGTTGAATGCAGTACGGATAATCGCTTTAATGTGAGTGCGATTATGTGTAATTGCATTCATTAATGTGGATGCGATTACAGATAATTGCATCTCACTTGAGTGAACCGGAGCTGTGTTGCTTACCCACTGACAAGACACAACAATGAAAACAAATAGGAGCTTTATAAGAAGGTACGGACGTTTTTCTCATTGATGTTTTCTTCCTCGGCTCCTCACACACGCGGAGGAAACACCCCGCCATGTGCTGTGGTGAGAGACCACCTGCCAGACAAACAGTCTGAAGGTTCGGGTCAGGGGTCAATGTCAGGGTCAGAGCTACAAAGCCTCTGGCTGTTTGACCAGCCTGAGGAACTGATTAGGGCGTGTAAACAATCTATTATTGGAACGTATCGATCTGTTGATTGATTGTTTTTGTTTGCAAAGTCAACAAAAGGAGCGAGTAAGAGGGGAAAAGTGAGGATCCGTCCTGGTCCCGCTGCATTGTTTGATTGTACATGCCGAGCAGTGAGGACTGGAGGTTTATGGGGTTTTGTGTTTCACTGTAAACAGAGTAATCGCTCCCTGCTCGTCTCATCTGTGCAGGTTGTGCGTCACTGAGTCTTTTTTTTGTGTTTGTCTGTGTCTCAGTTAGGATTCTGGCTCAGATTTAAAGGTCAGCACAAACATATTTAGTCACATGAACTCAAAAAGAAGCTGGTCGCATATCCCTGTGGCACAAAGATATATGACTGAATCTGTGTGTGTTAGGATGTAAACAGATCACGCACACGCACATATTTCTATTATAATATATGCAACTCAGGGAGCAGATTCTGGTTTTGCAATAAGAAGAGTGCATTATTAGTCTGAAACCAGCTCGACTGTTTTGATGGGAAGTCACGGGTTGTCACATTCGTACCTTGACTCTGTGTGAATAGGAACAGACAAACAGGTCGTCTTCTTGACAGGTGCAAATATTTGAATCGGGCAAGTTCGGCTCCTGAGAATAATTCAGCTGCTTTTACTTTGCTGCTGAAGGGTAAAATGTTGAAGGAAAGTCAAGCAGAGATGAAGCAGATACGACGAAGGCCAGTTTTCTCTTACGTCATACGTTGTTTATTCGTAAGTTTATCAGCTTTGTGGAAAAGTCTGATCGTTCTTTTGGAAACCCTTAAACTAGAGCTATTTCCCATGCTTTTGCTAAGTTGCAGTTGTAGTTTAATGCTTTAAAATGGCAGATAATGTAGCAAGAAATACCAAAAATGCAGCAATGATGAACAAAACTGGAACTCTTTGACATTAAGACTTTAAGATTGTATGAGAGTTCAGTATCTCAATGATCATTGTGCAGGATGTCTGTCATTTCTGTAAGATTGCAGAAAATGAATCCTGACTCTAAAGGTTGTTCACAAAATCAGAATAATTGCCTTACTTCCTCACCACAGAATATTACTCTACCCTAGTGTTTAGTGTTAATTAGAGATATTTGCATCCTTACACATCAAAGCAAAACGTCAAGTACACTAACCCCTGCACCTGGTGTGTGTGCTCACGGGAGGCCCGTCACCATGACTGCAGGCTTAGCTCTGTGCTATTTATAGCTGCGAGATGATTAAAGTCAGTCCTAGAAGATAAACTAAGAGCAAAGGAGGCTGTAAAAAGATGGACAAGGAAAAGCTAAAGAGATAAGAGGCGAGACGACGGGTGGAAAAGTTGAGATGAAGGTGATCGGGCAGCTCTGCAGTAAATCATCACTACCTGAAGTTCACCTCATTTCTATGAATGGTTGAAGGTTTATCTGTATGACCGGTCGACTTCACAAGAACTACTGAGTCAAACATCCATTTAGCTCAATGAGTAATCCGTCCACGACTGTCACCTCACCTCCGTGTTAACCTCTGCTGCAAGATAACTGTGATAAGGAAGGATGGAGTCAACGAGAGTGAAAAATGCTCCAGTTTTAACACTTTTAACACCTGCACAGAGACACGTATTGCAGCAACTCCACATAATCACCAAAGTTCAGCACAGGTTCATTAAAAGTTCCCTCAGTAAGGGTCGACGTGGATGGTTCACTCCATGTGGTTGCATGTGGTACAATATCCTCTTCCTGGAAGGATGAAATTCCAGGAAAGGAAGAATATGAAAATCTGACAATTCGGACTTGGCAACGAAGATACAGCAGCCATTATAAGCGACCATGTTTCAATGTGTGGAGGCACAGACTACATGCGGTCTGTGTTTTGCAGAGGGCGATTAGTGTAATCAGCCTATTAAACTTAGACAAGAATCCCGAGCTGACGGTCCGTCCGGATTGTAATAAAACAGGACACCAGCGGCTCGGCCTTCCTCACGTGTACGTGGCATATCACTCTCAGCGTAACGCCGGGTGCGCCTGTCTTCACCGTGCCAGCCGGGGGTCACGTTTTGGAGCATGAAGGGCAACTATTCCTGTAGCCGGGCAGCAGCAGCGGCAGCTGATGGAGCCTCGCCGCAGGTAGTGTGCAACAGTAACATGAGGCCCGAGCCACGTCGGGTCCACGCTGAGAGAGCGTGATCAGCTGGAGGAGGGAGGGGGAGGAGGGAGGAAGGAGGAGGGAGGGAGGGAGGGGGAGGAGGGAGGCTGGAGGAAGCAGAAAGAGAAAGTATGAGTGGAGTGAGAGTGAGAGAGGGAGGGAGGAGATATTATGAGAGCTGCAGAGTCAGGGGAGAGAGAGAGAGAGAGAGAGAGAGAGAGAGATGGTGACGCAGAACTGAGGAGCCTTTCACAGGCCTGACCTCGACTAGACCAAGTTCAAACCCAGAGTGAGTTTTCAGACAGAGTCCTGTGTGTCAGGGCCCGGCGTTCGTGTTCAGCCCGACCGGACACGATCCGATCCTGTGCAGGGAAATCAAAGGAGACGATCATTATACTGTATAAGGCTCAGCGATCACACACACACACACACACACAAGCACGTGTTCCATAGTATATGTACAATACAGGGCATGGTTGCTATGGTTTCCGTAGAACTGTTACATGTTACCATAGTTACGGTCATTATTTTGGTGATGACATTGAGTAAAAAGGTAGAAAAAATCAGTTCAGATCAACATCCCTCCAAAAGATAGTGTAGCATAAAGGCTGATAAGTGGACAAACTTTATAAAACCTACCAAACGTGGTCGATTTGATTATGTAACAGTCATTATAGTTATGACCCCAGAAAGATTAGCTGGTGTCCAGGCAACAAATATACAAACCTTGAGACATCAATTATCCATAAAATGGTATAAAATGTAATGAAATATGTCATAATATCATTTTAAAAATGGTATATAAATGAAACAACAATGTAAACATACTCACACTGGGGACATTAAGGAGTAGTGAAATTACAACTGAGGAAGCTCGTGTCCATGTGGTAGAGGGGGGAATAACCATAACAATAGAGGAGGGATATCATTCATTTTATTCATTCATTTTCTTCTGTTTTCTTCTTTTGTGTGACTTTTGCAGCCCTTTTCCCGGTACGTCCCAGCATCAGTCTAGCAGCTTGGTCAGTGACCCCTCAGCTCAAACAGCGACACTATAGGCACCCCCTTTAATGTCATTTCTAGAAAGTCCTGCCAGGCATGATGTTGACATGAGCCATGTGAAATACAAAAATCTGAACAGGAAAGGAGGCCGAGAGGGTCGGACGGTTGACAAAGAGGACTTATGTCACATATACGTTGCATGCGAGATGTGTACGTCAGACAAGCTGAGTGGTTGCATAATGTGTGTAGGGTAACAGAGGGAACACAACATGACAAAACTTGAGGCCTAAAGTGTTTAAAGTTGCACATCAACCAAGCTATTCCACAGATAAGTAGAGCTTCATAGTCTGAGGCATCAGGCCACTGTTCAAGCTTTCTGTCTGTGAGGTTGCCTGGATTTTCCATTCAGACACTACATTTACAACTTTCTTCTCTGTTTTTCAAATGCAGAGTTTATGTGACCCAGTGAGGATCAGTTAGCAATTGACATCAAAGGTTTCTTCTTTTCTCTGTGATAAGACCTCAATATACAATGGATCTAAAAGCAAAGGCTGCAGCCCGGTCTGGAAACCAAACCAAAACAAAGCAAAAAAAGTTGGGGGAATGGAAGTGGAAGGGAAATCATTAAATAGCCTCAGACTCCAGGCCATCAGAGATAAAAAGCATCCATTAGCACTAGTAATGCTCAAGGCAGGAGGGGCTGTGTGGTTGCCTTTGTCCCTGAGAGGATGCTAATGGGGTCTTGTTGTGTCTGCTGTCAGAGAAATGTGACGAGGAGAGTCTGAAAAGGACCCGAGTCCACGTGAGTCCGTTCATCACACAGAGCCTCTCAGAGCTGAGAGAGACAAAGAGAGGGCAGGCCTCATCAAACACACACACACACGCACACAACCAGAAATGCCTTCACACATCTATGAGCACAAACTATTTTTGGTGAATCAGCATCCATGCGTACAAAAGCTGAAATTTGTCTTCAATCATTCTCTTTTTCCAATCTCATAATGCGATTTAATCAATGAAGTCGAGTGTCTGAGAAGTGTTTAAGCAGGTCAGACCTCATTTGCTTTTATTCCTCTACTTTCCATTTGTGCACACACTCGCACACAGACAAGATAGTCCAGGGTTTACATGAGTGCTTTGAACTGAAAAACTGTGTTTTCTATTCTAAGCCGATCCGAGCATCTCTCCTCATTCTGTTCTTACTTTGGAAGGAACAAACTCCAACAATGGTGGCAGAGAAAACAACAACAACAACAATGCTTAACATGTCAGTCAGCCAATATATCAGTTCATAATTAGCTCCTTGACCCATGTTTAATAGCCAACACATACCCACATGACGCTTGTCCCTAACTTTCCGGAGCACATACACATGTAATGCATTCACATATGTCAACACAAAGATTAATAGACACTCACATGAATGTAAACAAACCTATGGTCACATGAAAGGTGAACAGCTGTTGGCCTGCATCCTACTTCCACCTGACACATTCTGTATGGGGACACACTCACACTCACATCAACACATGCATTTACATATACCTCTACTCATATAAACACATGCATAAAGTGTGTGATGACATGATTATGCGGTGTTCAAATGCAACATAGACAGAATATATTTGTAGCAGGGGTCAAAGGTCAGGTGACAAAGGAGGCACAGAGGGTTTCAGATGCTATGAGCTAATGAGGCAGCTCAGGTCAGAAGTTGTGAATATGCTTCTCCTTTCTTCTTTGTTTCTACATTGTGAGAGGAGATCATTCTCCCTTGCAGCATGGAAGCAAATCTCCAATGTGCTGCAACCAGAACTGGAGAAGCACAAGAGACTGTTCACAGCTCTGTTTACTTCACAGGTGGACGCGTATGGATAGAGGCCACCGGCCTCCTGTGAATGGCTACAGCTGATTCTGACTTGTGATTAGTCAGGATCTCCTCTCGCCATGTGCAGCAGGTGCAAAATGAGGTTGTCTGGATTGAATGGTGTTGAAAGTCACTCTAGACTGAGCTGAGATGCCAGTCCAGGACAAGGTGAAACAGGAAGCCGCACAAGGTGCAGAGTAGTGTAGGAAACTGGTTGAAAGCAACAGGAAAATCCATTTGAAAAGGTTTTTTTTATTATTATTGATTATTGTTTACTTCAACCCATATTAAATTTGAATGTAGGATGACCAGAAAGATGCACTTGTCATTGAAACATGGCCAAGAAATGTATATTAGTTACTGAATGTTGTAAACTTGTCCTTGTGTTCACATCTGGAACATTTAATTTGATATTTTCTTCCTTTTCATCATTTTCACACTTTTCTGTGGAGTCACACAGAATCATATAATAATCAATAATAATCATGACCAACCAGTCTCCATCAGTCTCTTGTCTTCCTTATGTACATTTCAATGTACTAAAAGCCTTGGGTTGGATAGCATGACTTTGCAGAGACTGTATTGTACACCTCCACATGATCTGAACACGTATGAACAAATATGATCCAGACCTCCAGATTTAGTCAGCCAGCTCCAGTTCACATTCCAATCATGACACATTTACAACTTTCAATAACACGTGCTTACCCATATCTGGTTAACATGTCCCCATAGAGATCAGACTGCAAAGTCTAAATAGGGGGCTATGCCAGCAAGGCCATAACTTGATCAGAGGTGGAAATACTTAGATTCTATTATATATATTACATATAAGTATTGCTCAGATTTCACATTGATATGTGCTTGCATTGTGTACAAAGATCTCTTCTGTTCAGAAATGCTCAACTTCTCAGCATACTTTGATGTTTAACTTCGGTTTGGGGAAATGGGGAACTAGTTATAATCCAACGTGACTGCTTTGTTCAATGAACATGCTATGTGCAGAAAGTGTCACATGGTGATTTGTCTGTGTGCAACGTGTCCAGCAGGTTCAAACAGGTGGATGGGAGATAGATGGAGCCTGTGACAGATCAAGGGAGCTGGTATAAAGGCCATGTGGGGTAAAGGGTAGTTTCCGTATATAACACTGCATGGAGGGTTAGGTTAAATAGCAGCGTGTGGGAGGGTGAGCGTATGGAAAAACTGGGAATGGAAAGATAAGTCTGTGGCATTTCAGGACATCCAGAGTGCAAAACGCTGCCAACTCTGCACACTGAAAGCACTGTGACCTGCAGATCTACTGTGTGATATTACAGTAATACACCTTCAAATCAAATTAATTCGACCTCCACATTAGAAGAGGGGAAAGAAGATACTTCGTCATACTTCCATCAAAGTTTGATCAAAACCATTTGGGTATAAAGATTGTCTTTGGAATCATTTTTGACCTCGCGCATGATCTCAAAAACCAACAAATGCCCACCCACGCACATATACATGCTCACACACATGCACACAGATGGGCAAAAGAGAAAACACATGCACACACTGAAGGACACGTACACAAAGTGGTTCTCATGCACATGCATATGGGCCAAACTATTGATGTGCTGGATTGTTGCAACACTGTGCAGCAGTGACAGGAGAGTGAAGCTGCCAGCTGCTGCTGGTGGACTCATTCCACCTCTAACGGTGCCACTGCTGTCTCATGTTTTCACAGATGTGTGGTGTTTTGTAATTAAAAGAGGTTTTACACATCTTCCAAAACTATACAACTCATTGTTTTGCATGTTTGTGAGTGGGAGGGAGGCTTTGAAGATGAAATAATGACCTTATTTACATATAAAGTCTTTAAACCTTTAGTTTTAGTCATGCCATTCTTAACTGTCACCGTCTTTTATACCATCCTGCAATCTTCATGTGTTCATTTGATGCATCTTTGAGTTTCTCAAAAGACAACTTAAGGAAGTCTAACAATTACACAAAGCAGTTAAGTAATACCAAATGTTACATTTTTATAGGAGGAGTGATTTACTCACCTATCCCTGTTTATCGTAACGTATAGAGTCAAAGCTTTCAGGGACATGTAAGGACATAATGTGCCCTTGACCTGCATGACGAGGTCTGCCCTGTAAGAAGAAGCTGATTGGCTGCGGGTGGCGGAGTCCGGCATCATGCATCCAGGCAGAGAACGCTGTGCTGTGAACACTGTCTGGGCTCCGGTCCAGCAACCAATGTTTTGTAGGTCCTCGGTCACCTAAGCTCACCAGTGTTTGCACACACCGCTCCAGTCATGAAAGCTGCATGCAATATCTGGAGCTGCTAAAATGTTAATGCACGTCGTTTTTCAAACACTCATTTACTCAAAGAAGTACATGAAGTGTACATTTGGGACATTTGGAACAAAGCCCTTTGCACAAAGATGATGATTCCTATACACTGTGCAACTACAAACTTACAAATACACTTATGTTGTTTGTTTTTAGCCTTGGGATTTAAAGGTTTTCTCTTTTTTTCACTTTTTCTGTATTTTTTTAGACATTATTCTTAAGACTTTAGACTAGTCACACAGTTGACAATGTGTCACAACCTATGTGGGAATAAACCATAAGGGGAAGCACATCGCTTACGATGAAACTCACAGAGGTAAAAGAGGAAGTCAACGACAAGCAACAAACATTTTTTTGTTGAAAAAACTTTGATAAGTGGTACCAGTAGAAGATGCTCCTCCTCATGGCACCTCTATTCTTAAACATGATGTGGATTGACCCAAAATTCACATGATGGATGAAACATTGCTGAGGTTTCCAGGGACAGCGCTGTGAATTGGTCTAAAACAGTAAACAGACCAAAGATTATTTGTCTCTATTTGAATATTCAGAACGTAGGTCAAATCAATGCCTAGACCATGAGCTCTTCCAGGATGTCTCAACCCTCCAGGCTGACTTTGCCCTCATCGATGTAAAGCAGTTTACCTTATGTAACAAGAAAAGCAATAAGGAAAGTCTGCACAATCATAGATGGCATCAAGACAATGAGCAAAAGGAACAAATTCCAATTACGGATGAAACGTCGAATCCTCTTTTGGATTCTGTGATGACGAATGCTAAATGTCCGCCCGGGAAGGATCGAACAAATAAAACAGATATACAACAAACTTGCTCTACTGAACTGATTACTGTCAGGTCAGTGGAGCAAGCCTCAGCCTGTTATGTAAGGAATTGAGTCTGTCCATACTTACACAACACACACACACAGACGCACACAGACAGACACACATCCTTTGGGTGTGATTCCAGTTTGCTCAACACACAATCACCAGCTGCTGAAAAAGCCTGTTTCTGTGAAGGGGAGATGAGCTCGGCTGGAGGAGGACCAAAAACACACACATCACATCACATTTCAAAAACTATTGTAGAGAAAAATGGTGTCATTTATAGTAACACCTCATTGCAAAATCCATCAGCTTTAAGATGTGTTATCTTATCATATGACCAGACACAGATATGATGGAAACATAACAGTGTTTTGATGTGGCTGCTCCAAAGACTCAATGATCATATCTATGAGCTTCAATTACAGATGATGGATGAAACTTTTTTTTTGACATTTTATTGTCAAAAATGAGTGCAGATCAACAACAACAACAACAATGAAAACATATGGAGGAGAGGAATGAGTTCAAACAAAAGTTGGTTTAGGTTAAAAGTTTTGCCATTGTTTTTCGTGTTTCTTTCTGCTCAATCCCAGTCTGTTTTAAGATATCAGAAAGGGGCTTGCAGAAAAGCGTTGCATACATTTTTGTTAAGCGTGTGTAAAGGCCAGATCTGCACCAAAAACAAACATAGCAACACAGCAAAATGTTGCCAGCTGGTCACGGTGTGTCTTTGATATCAGGACCACAGAGTCCTGCATGTGACACGACGAGGTCTGAAGCCACTGAGCGTGTTCAACACGTCGCTCTGGCGCCGGCTGTGAAAGACGTTGATGATGGGGGCCGCTCTGCTGGGATCGAAGCCTCACCTGATCTGATTGAGTCACGTCCTGCTCGTGTAGTAAGAGAGCAAAACATTTTGCCAAGTTTCTTCTGAGTGATGCAATCTAAAACCGCCATTTGGAAACCGGGTGGCGACAGCTGTGCTGGAGAACAGGCCAGTGGCACACATGCACAGTTTGTGTGTTTGTTTGCTTTGTTTGTTTTGTTTTTTTTTAAAATTGATTTGGAGTTACAGAGTATACTTTGTATTGGAGGAACTCCAATGCCAACAAGGAGACAACACAAAAAGCAACATGAATCCAGTGTTTGATACGTTCCGTCCTTCTGTTGTTCCGAGGGGTGGAAGATGATGATAATGTGCACAATAACATATAAACCTTGAACTTCTGACTGAGCTCTTGGCTCGGGTTTGACTCTCACCATTTCTGCTTCCACTTAACTGGACTATTAGACCACATTACAGGGTTGGTTCATGGCTCTTATCAGCAGAGTTCAGGTAAACTCTTCAACATTCGAGTGGAAGTGTAATTGGAGACATTGGAGAAAATTGGGTTAAAAATAGAAATGCATGGGTTTGGTGCACTATCATATAGCACTGGTTATTTTAGTTGACAGAATGGACAACGTCACTTCTGCCCAAATGCCAGAGTAACTGTGTGACCTGCAGGGAATGCAGAGACACACAGACGCCGAACCTGAACCCGCACCCATGCACAAAGGTCAAAAATGCCATAGCTGGTTGAGAGAAGCTCAACTGTCAGATGTCTTTGTGTTTATGTGGCACGGACAGTGGTGTAAGTATCTGACGTGGGTCTTCAGGTTGTTTGCAATTCCTCATTACGTAATACTTTGCATCGAACCTGATGGATTCACAGCTTCCTGCTACTTCAATTAAATGTAAACTTCAGACGGGTAAACACCTGTAAATACGTCATTCACAGGTACATTTGGACAAAATCCCATCGTAGTCACTGGATCATGAGACGCCTTGTTCACCTGCGATGTTGTTTTTCCTCTCGACGGGATGATGCCAACGGGAAGTGTCGCAAGCTGAAACAGCGCGGTTGCGTCTGCACATTTTGCAGCCACACGCCTGGCTGACGGGAGACGAGATGAGAAACGTTAAAAGTGAAGAAAAAGTAAAAACAAGCAATTCTGCATCAGGACCAAACGCTCATGTCAAACGTCTTCTTGAATGTCGCCCTGCAATGATTTTATCCGGTTCGACATCCTAATAGAGACGATCTTTTCTATGATCGAATCTCACAGCTCGGGTTCAGTGTGTGTGTGTGTGTGTGTGTGTGTTTGTGTGTGTTTGCTTTGACGCCTCGGCTTCACAGATCCTCTCAGCTGCCACTTAAAACAAACTTTTTATTCCCTTGTCGAGGCGTCATCTGACCTGCCCGCTGCTCTCCATCAGCTCGGATCAGCTGATAGAAGAATAAATAAACTCACACGAGCAGCATATCCGATGGGAACACGCAGTGCGTACGAAGGAACGCTGAGACTCTGTTTGATCCAAACGCTTCGACTGATCCCAGTCACAGAGGGCGAGAATTAACTGCTGCATCGGCTCCGGACATTCGTATTTCTGATATTTCAACGATGCATGATAAACATATTCCATTCCAGGACACTTTGTGACAGAGAGTTGACCCGAATTTTTAAGTTCCTGTTTATTTACTGTGTGCTGCAGCGGACAATGAAGGATACAGGGTGCTGCAAAAAAGGGGCGGGGTCTAAGAAAGAGCATTTCATTGGACAAGACTTCTTGAAATGAGAGGTGAAGTACTTGGTTTGAGTGTGAAGTTGAACACTTAAAAATAAGAAAAAGCTGTAACATTTCTCAATTTCATTTTTACTTTTTTTCCATTTAGCGTATTTATTTCACAGCCTAGACTAGAATCTTTTGCTAAACATAAAGTGGAAATCTGAGACATTAACAGCAGGATAGAGAGAGACCATGGACATCACCCCTCCCCCTGCCACCAGAGAGCCTGTAGACACCTCTAGTGGATATACTTTACTGATGCTTGGCATATCCCCGATGTTGTTTACATGCAGGGAAATGAGTCAGATGACTTCTCACTGGCAACATAGTGACACGCTTAAGATACTGGTTTCTCCACTTGTGGAGAGAGAGAGAGTTTACCAGAGAAGACCTGGCAGCAGCAGAGAAGAGGGGAAGGAGAGAATTCAGGATGAGGGATAATCAGCTCAAAGACTCCGCTTTCGCTTCAAATTATTCCAGGCATTTGGCTTCGGCAGCAGAGGTCGGTTCAGACGAGGCAATTTTCCCCTTTCCTTTATTCCTGAGGAAGAGACGAGAGGCTGAGCGGGGCTTCAGCTTTCCAGCCCGTGCAGATCAGAGTCGCTGCCACCTGACAGGCTTCCTCAGGTTGTGACGCACCTTTTAATAACTCCTACGTGCGTCACTCGACGCCGATGACGTGTCAGAGGAAGTGCCGTTTGTGACAGACTGCGTTTTTAGAGCCAATAACCAGGTCAGAGAGACGGGACACCATCTGAACACCTCGTAGTGCACCTCAAACAGAGGGGAGGTGGTGTTCTTCCAGTGCAAACAGAGACAAAGGTTTCAGTCGGTGATGATGACCCTGGAACTGATGGAGGAGAGGACACAAACACGCTAGTTTATCATCTTCAAGGAAAGGGAGGAACATGCATGTTCTGATACACAAGTGCAGCGGATTTCTCACTCAACTTGACCTTGTTGTGAAATGTGACATTTCCAGGTTTATGGGAATAGAGCAATGATATTAGATGTACAAAAAATACATGGACAAATTCTACAAACATTACGAAGAAAAGAGTTTGATGTTTGAAATATGTTTCTCTAGTTATGATCCTCTCATTGTTACCTTCTTTGATGTCTAATGAGTAAATCAGTCCATGCATGTATGATTATTTTCCTCATAAACTCCAAACTGTTTCTCTTTGCACCGCTTTGCACAGATGAATGGGTTCCCATACATACTGTAGATCAACTATCAGTGGAACAAGCAGCTAAGTGAATGTTGCAAATATCCAAACTTATGCCGTCCACCTAGTTTTCTGCATCATATCAATCAGTATCAGAGGAGCTTCCTCATAGTGGTCTAACTAAGCTGTAGAAGTACCTGACGATCAATCTGTATCAGCTAACAAGAAGTTATCGGTCTTAGCTGCTAGTTCCTCCTGGATTATGCTCTCCTGACTCCCTCAGCAACTGTAAATAACTAATTAACAAGCGAGGAGAATATATTGCACGAGGCGACGTGGAGGATGAGCAGGGTTTGCATTTCTCTCCCCTCGGTGTGATGAGGAAGCAATGAAGGAGCTAAAATAGCTGCTTGTGTAAGTGTTCCCACTCCCTGCCAAGTGCCTTTTTTTTTTTTCCCCCAACTCTTTTCCCAAACCAGATTTTTTTAAGTCTGTAAATCTGATGAGTCAAGCTCTGAAACCCGTCCAGACCGCAGATGGGCTGAGACTCTGCTGCACACAAAGACCACTTCTTCACATCTGGAGTAGAAACAACAGGAGCTTGTACTGCCGTCTGCGTGCGTTTGAAGACACATTTTAACACGAGGGAAAGAGAAGCGAACGGGAATCGTTCCAAGTCCCGGGGGACCTCCACTCTAATTGTTTTGTTTTGTGTTAAATATGATTCCCATCCTCCAGCATTAACATCGGAACATTGGAATCACATCATGGAATAAAAAACATCCACGTGAAGGGCTCGACCCCGAGCAGACGTCCTGCAGAAAAAGTTACATATGCACGTTTGCATGTCACATATCTGCACATTCACTTTGTGGTTTTTGTGCATGGGACAGTTTTGCACATGCACAGTGTGCAGTATTCTGGAGCTACAGTACGGTGAGGACAGCCGTCTCAGGGGTGAAGGGAGGACACCAGCCTGGAGGAGGATTTCACTACAGGTGAGAAACCTCAGTGAAGCCACAGATGGAGGATTACTGCTGTGCTTATGGGGCTTGATTTGCACCAGAGCAGGTCAACAGCATCAGCCCTCCTCTGGAAACTGATGATCAGAGACGTTAAATCTTTAATGTGACCACATTATTTGCACGTCAAAGTTAATCAAAACAAAAAACAGCTTTCGACTGGTTTTGCAACCGCAGTGTGACACCATCACCTGTTACACCCAGGGTGACTACAACCACGGCAGCCGCTCCTCAGCTCTGGATGATGGTAAGAGTCACGGTCAAACCAAGGAGATCATCAATCTACTGTACCGTCACACCTGGGCTCATCTAAGTGTCCTGCCAACAGTGGTCTGAGATGAAGGTGAAGTGATGATGCAGGTGAAATACGACTGATCTCTCTCTCTCTCAATGACACAACTTTGCTCCAGTTGCAAAAGTTAATCCAATGCTTTCTCCAGATTTCAAGCTTTTTTGTGCAAGACAGGAAATGAAATGCAATGGCGACAGACCCGACTGTGCAAACGAGAAGAGAAAGAAACATATGGATATCACAAATATGGATTATGCATGAATATTCTTGTTGGGACAAGCTATATACAGTATTATCAATTATTCTCCACACATTATTCACTATGATTACATTGACTTGATTTCTACCTGTAAACATTATCAGAATTTACTATGAATATATCCACTAAATATACTAAATGTGTTTGTGTGGGGGGTGAATGCATCTTTTAGAGTCTTTTCAGACTTTGACTCCACACTGAAAAGGTGGAGCTGAGCAACTGTTAACCATTCATCCATCTTGTTTCCTTGTGTCTTTTCCTTATTTGGAATTGATTTCGAGCCGTCTATATATATTGGCATTTCTGTGACATGAACCTGACACGTCCTCTCCTCCTCGCCCTCGCAGGAAGTCAGGTTGACGACCCTGACTCATCACTGCGGACGATGTGATTCCATTCGCCTCCAATGACTGTTCGTTTTCTCACCTGAGTCAAACAAGATTGAGAAACACTGATAACCTTCTTTGCCTGGGCGGATATCAGGAATGAGGCGTGCTTCACACAACAATGACGGAGGAGTGCCTGAGAACTCTCGCAATAAAACACTGTGAGAGACAAAGCAAGGGTTCCCAGCCCCAGGCTCCATCCTCACTGATCAGGATGATAGGCTCAGGTAGTGTGACGGATTTAGGGAGTTTCTGTCAGAAATTGATATGTGAATTTGTGACTGCCACCGTATCATCATAACACATGACTGGCTTAAAGGCTCAATAGGATGCAGGATCTCTGTAATTGGCCTGGACAGGTTGATATGCCTTCAAATTTGAGTAAAACATCAGAAATCAAACCAGTAGTGACTGCAAAATCAAGTTGAACTCAGCTACATTCACTTTTTTAAACTATAAGGTAGATGGATCTTCATTTTCACTGTATGTCCACCTTTGTCATTGGTTCACATGCAGTATTCAACATGATTTAAGTGTTATACTGTAGTATTGTGGCATTTAAAAAAAAACAAATGGAAATGCAATCTCTGCCATGTTGCATCCATCTTTGATGTGTCAATCATGACCTCTGGCATCATCACCCAGTCGAGTCCAAACCATGAACAAATTCCTACAAAACAAAAAAAAAACCCAGAGACTTTGAGCTCGATGACTGAAAATGGGTTTGTGGGTGTGTATTAAGAGTCAGGAGCCAGACTCCAATAACCACATGTGTACATACAGTAAAAGATCAATATGGGCTCGGACGGAGGCTGGTTTTATGGCGGGGCTGTAAAGGGCCTCAGCCATGAAAGAGCAACAGTGGCAAATTAAGAAAAAAAAGGATCAATGTAGGGTCACAGTCCCAACACTTGGCACTGGGGCTGTGATTATTTTGTGAATTAATAGGCAGAGAGTTGCTGAGGCAGCCTGTCTGCTCTCCTATTAGAAAAGATAATGGTGGCCTGTTGGCAGGTTACTGAGTGACAAAGCAGCTCCGGCCATGGCCTACATAGTTCTGTTTGTTTATTAAACGATAAGATCTCGGGTTGCCGGCATTTAAGTAGGGCATCTCTCCGCCGGGGCAACACGCAGAGACCGGGAAGGAGGAAAGAATCGGGAGATTAGTCGGGATTAATTGGTGTCCACAGCGGAGTGGAAAGAGGAAGACGCAGGGTTGAAAACCCACATGTATTAGATTGCACCGGTCATGAATCGAAGCGTTACAGGTTGGTTTCGTAGCGTCCTGAGTACTTTCACGGTGGCCAGGCGTGTGTTAAACGGCATCCGTTGAGTCAGTGAGTGTGTGATCCGCAGCCAGCGACTCCCTCTGTTACATAACCACTGAACACTCTGGAAATTCCTCACGAACAGGCATTTAAGATCCTGGCAATAAAAAGAGAAAAAAAAAGCCTTTTGTCTCTTTGCAAATATCTCTCAACTTAATGAGGACAGTTTCACTCTTTTACACCTGACATCCACTCCTATGTCTAACTCTTAACATGATTTAGCTTCTCTTTAACACTTGTTCAGATAGATGGTAACTTGAAGTAGTTTTGGTCTTGTACAGTTGGTTGTTGCACACTTGATGACTCATTGGAGACAGTGCAAGCTTTGATTGTTCAGCAGAGACGTTGCATTTTTGCTTTTTGTTGCATTAAACCACAAAAACAAACATTCGTATTAGGATGTGAGGTGACATCACACTTGCATTAGAAACACCAAACCCAAGCAGTGACCATCACACCATCTACTCAGGTTTTCCTGTGAGCGAGCTCTCGTCAGAAGTTTGCTCTGCAAATGTAAAGCAAAGAAAGAAAGACATCCATGGCCAGAATTTGCTTTCCTAGAGGGGAACGACCCCTCTTCAACCTTTACTGTACAGTAAATATGTGTGGAAACACTGTGGTACATACAGTATATTGTGACATTTATGAAAAAAAACGTTGTAAATGGTCATTTAAGTCATTGCAACACAAGCTAAAACCCACCAGAGAGTAGTGACAATTGACAAGACTGACACACCTGAACTGTTAAATAATACAACAACATAACAACATAACTTCAACTCTCTGTTTCTTTAAGCGTAGTCTGCACTTTGTTTTCCTGACGAGTGAAAATAATTACATCTCAACAAAATCCCGTTTTTCAGTCCATTTGAACTATTTTCAAACAGAGGGTCTTCTCACTGCACATCCCACTGTATAACCCGACACAGTTTGGTCCCAATGACATACAACAGACCTGGGTCAGGTTAACAAATAATAACAATAATAATAATAATTATAATAATTAAAAGGCATCCTCTCTCACATCACATCGTTTGTCCAGGCGTGAGTTCCTCCTCCTCCTTCCTCTCCTCCTACTTCCTGGCTCATATTCAGCCAGAGGATGTCGACGTTTTTCTCCTACGTGCATGTCGCTTTTTCTTCTTCTTCTTCTTCTTTTTTTTAACAAGTCATACGTGATGTGAATGTGGCACAAAGTTCCAAACAGATGCTTGGATAAGAGCTGCTTCTGGCTCCCGCTGGCCCTCTGGACCGGTCGTTAAGTGACAGAAAAAGGAGCCTTTGTTGGACGAGGAGTTCCTGCCAGACCCTATAGACGCTCGCTGGGAGCCAGTGAATGACTGACCCAGATTAGGCGGACGGGTCTGGACAGCGCAGCCACACAAGCTTCTTGCCTGTTGCCTGGTAACATATTTTTTCAGTCTGTCTTTTAGGATTTCAGACATCGTGCCATGGCAACCTTATGTAAGTCAAGCACTTAAAGCCGGCTCTGCAAAAACCCTGGGACAGCAGAGTCATGGAGAGGCAGGAAAGCTGCACCAGAGGCGCAGAGTTCACATGAGCCCGGGCTGAATACGAGAATATGGCTCCGATCAAACCTCCGACCACCTTTGACAGGACGGGCTTAGGGCTTTAGAAGAGGTCGTACACGCAGCTTTGCTTCCTCCTCTGGTCATCCTTCATTTTCTCTTCTTTATATCATTTTGCAGCACAAAAACTGAACTCATGTAAACTTTATTAAAAAGTAAACCGCGCTAGGATACCTTCACACTGCAGGGATATCTGACAAATGTCCCAAATCTATTTTGGTGTTTATTATGGGACACATATCTGGTCTTTTTGTCAAATCAGACACACGCCACTTTCATATATGTCCCAAATCCCACATATCTGTCTTAAATACTTTAAGTCTTTAAGTCTGCATTCACAATCTGTGTTCTCCTCTTTCCTAATCTGATCATTATTTCACCACAACGCTGACATGGCAGCATCCGTATTTTCTTCTCTTCAGTACTGAGGACTTTTCATACTTGAATCTGTTGGCATTACATTTAAGTTATAATGTGATCAACCACACAAAACATGGATTTGAGCAGAAGTAAGACCTGCAGTGTGAACGTAGTCTAATTCAGCTGTAATTTTTAATGAAAACAAAAAAGGACAAGCTGTCTGTCCGATCATTTATCTCTGATTTCTTTGTGGCTTCTTCCCCTCACATGAGTGATGTGTCTGCTGCACAAATGCACATGTCTATACAGTACTTGTTCCTAAGACGTGAGTATGATTTCAATACGAAACTGTTTTTGTCATTTTAAAGCAGAATGGAAACTTATGGAAAACACATCGGGACAATGGAAAGTATCTGAGGATCCATTGACGATGGAATGACCAGTCGGAGCGTTTATCTACATCTCTCAACGACATAACACAGAACGGAACAAAACACCGAGCTGCTCATCCACAGCTCTGCTTCATCTGTAATATCACAACATTTAAAACAAAGTCAAAACAAGTTGTGCTGCAGCCTCATGTCCAGAGACGCAGGCGGCAATGTCAAAAAAAACAAACGAAACGAGCACGACATCCAAGCCTCACAAGACATCTCATGGTACACGGTAGCATTCTTTACCCAGCAAAGCTTTATAATATCCTGACAGTGTGCTGCAAAAAACTAAGCCAGAACCAGGTCAAACACGTTTCCTAAGACTCCATAAACCACGAGAAGAGGAAAACAAATTGTCACCAAAGCGGTGAAGTCAAAACTGTTACAAAACAGGAAACGTTACAGAACATCTGAGCACGGTTGAAACTGTCGGGGAAAACACCCGGTAGACTGTTCAGAAAACAGCTGTACTGATCATATATTACTGAATAATAATTACCTGAGCAAGCCAGCAAGCTGTAATAATTTAGTGGATGGAGGACGGTTTCGAGACACACACACGGTCGAGAGGTTTTCATGAGATTTGAGAGTTCATAAAACCGCGATTTGAGCAGTTGAGTACCGTATGTAGAGGGAGGACGCTGATATTTTCCTACTGGCATAAAGAAGTACATTTCTTCGGCGTGTAACCTTCTCTGGTCAGGGCAGCCTTCTCACAAAGGGAAGAGTCTGTGTGCAAACAGGAGGATTTGTAGCATTTCTCTGCAGCTGCAGCTTAACTCCACAATAACACGGTCTGACTGGGAGAACCCACTTCACCCTGCAGTCAGATCCGCAACCACAGAGATTCTTGATTATGTGTGTGTGTGTGTGTGTGTGTGTGTGTGTGTGTGTGTGTGTGGGGTGGTCACTCCAGGCCGAATCCTTCTGCGTTGGAGATGGCGATGGTGAGTTTGTGTTTGAGCTCCTTCCTGGTTCGATACGGAGGCAGACAGATCTGGTTGAAGCAGGTGTGGGAGATCGGGAGCCTGCAGAGCCAAAGAGAGTCAGAGGCGTGACAAAGCGTTCGAACAAAGCATGCTGGTGCTTATTTCTTGGTTGGTCCTGTGCAGAGCGCAACTTGTTTTCCTTGCCTACGTTTGCATATCCAGGATCATCTTTCCCACAGGTGTCTCTGTCTAAAAATGTGGAGAAACCTGTAAAACTGATTTCACTGCCTCTGCATGTCTGATAACTTCCTCCACAGGTCACGCTGCGTGACCACAGGGTGATCGGGGCCTCACACACGCACACACACACACACACACACACATACACACACACACACACACACACACACACACACACACACACACACACACACACACACACACACACACACACAGGATATACAGTGCAGCATATGCCCAGACATACAAGGTCCATCCAGTCATCCTGGAGCTTTGTTACCCACTTATATTCTGTTATATTCTGTCAATGCATATGCACTGATTTTGGAAATTGTCTCATTATCTGTAAAACACTCTCCAGATTGTCTTCTTTGACTGTGTTCCTCGGGGCCGTGGTGACTTCTACAATGTTTGATTTCCCCCAAGTGGAAACATCAACTTAAAATAAACAACAATCTAAAGAGTTTGGAGACTGTTTAATTTTAATGAATTCATTTCCTGAAGCGTCTGGGCCTGTGTACGCGGGCTCCATGCTGCTCTAACTTTATTTATGCTACGTGCATATCTACTGTCTTCTTTGTATTTGTGAGGTTTACTCAATGCACTGACTCACAGATAGGGAGTGTTGGGTGGGTGTGTGTGTGGGTGTGTGTGTGTGTGTGTGGGTAAAAGAGCAGCAGCGGTGCAGTTGTCCATTCTCTGACCCAGATTCAGCATTTTTTTCTGTTAAAGTTCAACAGTGGGTCTTATCTGCTGCAGCAGGGTCTCACCCTCAGTGTGATCTACGGCCCAGAGAGAGCAGCCACCCTGCCCAAAAAACCTCTGGAGGTCTGGAGATCTTTATTGTGAGGAAATCTTCCTTTTCTGATTCTGAACCACGCCTGACTGCACAGTCACAGGGTCAGTGTTGGTTCTTCTGAAACTGTCGACGGTCTCCTAGCTACTGGAACCCACCAATCAGTTGAGACGTCGATCTTGCAGATTTTGAAGTTGAGGTCGGCCATCCCTCCCACGGGGACTCGGTCGCTCCCTGTGGTGAAATGGAGGAGTTTCTTCTGCAGCTCGAGGGGGAAGGCCAGCACCACGTCCCAGAAGCACCTGGTGCAACACAAAAGCAATATAGAGCGTTTCTATACTAGATATTCTCTCATCTCTCACCTCTCACCTGTCTTTTTTAATTTACACATTGTGAGGTCTTCAAATGTTTCCTTTCCTTCCTTGCTTGAATTTCAAATACATAATGTACTCAACATCTTCTCTCACACATCCTTTTCATACCATTAACTTAAGTAGACACGAGACATTTTCATGTCAGTTCTTCACTCCTGGAGTTGATCTGCAACTCCTACCACTCCTTACCCCTTTTGTACTTGTAATAATCACATTTACCACCTTCCTTTCTTTTGTTAATCATAAAAAGTGATGGATACAGATTCTCACAGCTGACCAGTTATCCTCTTATGAAGCACTGGGCAGATCATTAGGCAACTCTGGCCTGTAACGACGTGATTTATTCATCTTTAACCAGATACAATGACTGCTATTATCGTTTTACTGTCGGGCCAGATTTCACTCTGAAAGGCCTCTGAAGTAGCATCCTCGCAGAAAACCAGGCCTCTGTGTGATCCCAGTGACGGTGTGAGTGTGATTTCATTTCTAAAACAAAGGTCTCGTTCTTTAAAAAGTGATGGATAAATAATGCATTTTAGTGGTGGAGGTCAAGCTTTGGTCCTGTCATCTGAGAGCTGAGTCGCTCTGCCAGAGCTTGACCTCCACGGCTAAAGCGCTCGCATGCGCAGAGATTCTAAAATAATCAGAGACGGGACACACATGCAGACGGATCGACACACACACGCACACACACACACACACACACACACACACACACACACACACACAGAGCCAGACAGCAGGTTGTGTAACAGGCCTGCAGCTGCTTGCTGACAGCTCTCAGCGCCGTGCAGAGTTACATTATCTGTGGCTGACGAGCGCTGGCTTGTTTTCATCCCCTCCGACTGGAAACAAAAGGAAGGACTGAAGGACAAAATGAATGTGTGTGTGTGTGTGTGTGTGTGTGTGTGTGTGTGAGTTACTTCCTGATACAGAAGTCATTTATCGCGCACATCGCCGCGGAACATTAGTCTCTCATCGCCGACTTTTATTTGAATTGGAAAAACAAACTGTGGCTGAACGCCGGGTTGACAAGATGCAAACAACATGTTCGCTCCACTAACACGTCGCCGAGCAGAGCTCTGCACCCACAACTCTGCTCGGGACAGAAACGTCAGAGGAGAGTGTGTGGAGAGAGAGAGCGAGCTGGTTCGACTTGCTGTACGTGATACGCGTCTACTTCCTGAACGACGTCGGTCAGTTCCCATAAACAGGAAACGGCTCACGATATGCAGCTTGCATGAATGGTTATTGCATATGAGTGTGTGGACTTTTTTAAATAGGTCATCGACTAAAAGACCAATCGCTATAGACCAGTGCAGTATATGCAATATGCAAGTATTGTGTAACTGTGCAGTTTGGAGCCGCTGCTGCTGTTTATGGTGTTCAGACTTACATCAGTGTTTATATTGATAGATTTTTTTCACTTAGCTGTTTCCAGACTGGAACTCATTACTATTATGACCATTGTGGGACTAATAGGGAAATGTGTATCTGTCTGTCTGTCTATCTATAGTATGCTATGGTATGATGGGTCCCTGATAGGGCTGCAACACATGATTATTTCTGTAGTTTATCAAGCTGTCGATTACTCTCTTATGTTATAAAATGATGTAAAAAGCTAAGGTAAGGCCTTGAAATACCTTTTAATGGTTTTCAGTTTTGTTGTCATTGAGGACTAAAGATAGCAGAAAATGACCTAATTTCTTCAAATCTTTCTAAAATGCTTTTAATGCTTAAATGGATTATCAAAATAGTTGTTGGTTATTTTATCAGTTGTTGCAGCTCTAGCACCTAGCTCTACATTGGTCTATCTGTCCATCCATGCATCCATGCATGCATCCATCCATCCATGCATCCATCCATCCATTCATGCATCCATCCATGCATCCACCCATGCATCCTACCGTATCGTGGTGTCGGTCTTGCTGTATCCTTCGTACTGAGCAGCTTTCTGCAGAGCGCTCATGTCCAGCTCTGGACTCCCACACACCAACATCTCCACCTCCTCTGGCCGTAGCAGCTGCACATTAGACCAGAGACAGATGATAAGTGTAATAATGCTTATTACAACACTAATACATGTTGGATGGTACAATAGACACAGACATACAGGAGTAATATGGTAGAGAAAAAACACTGACATTGACAAACATCTCATTCATCTCAACATTCACACAATGTTGATATCAACTTAAGATAATAATACTTCATAAATTTCCTATAGTTAAGAGTCAGTGTGGAGGTTTAGCTATCAACAAATATCTAATATGTTCACTCTATATGCATCAAGACTTGCTCTATTCCAAGGGTCTGAGGTGAAGCATAAGTGGATACGTCTACACAGGTTTGTTTGGGACCGACTCTCATCTTTTAACTCTCTGGCCTGGCAGCTCGCTGACCTACAGTAACGAGAGGGAGGTTTTCACCATAAACACCCGGACAGATGACGACACCACACCCCGTTCTGCAAAACACAAACTTCCACCGAAACACAACACGTCGATGGTGTAAGGGCGTCAGCGCAAGAGGGGCACAACCAGTAAATGAGCAGCAGAAACAGGAAGCGGAGCGTAATCAGATAGTGGCAGAAAATGTGTCAACTTCCAGTGGGCGGAGCCTCTTAAACCATGATTAAGCTCAGTGAGCTTAAGTGAAACTGCAGGCGGACGTGTGGCTTCCAAACACTGGAACAGCAAATTGTGAAAGAAAACTAGTCATTTTAAAACAATGCAACCCGTGGGTGGGTTGCAGCATCCAGACGAGTCTCCTGCCTTTCAAAATAAAAGCCCAAGTCTCATGTGCTGCTTGACCTCACACGCCCTGACTTTGGCCTCAGTTTTGTTGCTTCAGGTGTAAAATATCAAATGATGAGAATCTCCAGACTCAGAGCAGCAGGTGTTAACCACAGAATAAGTCATCACATCCTGGAGAGGATGTGATGACTGCCCCATGATCTGATTCAACAACAAAGCACTAGATCATGACAGTATACACACACTAGACTGGAAATGTATGACGTTATAATTACCCAATAACAATACTCCTGGTCACATTTAAACAAGTCTCCACTATAAGAAAAGATAAACACTAAATCTGATAGAGGTGAAATGAATGATAAATGAATTGTGCAACAGGATTCGGATAGGTGATATCTTCAGGACTCCACCTGTTTTGTTCTGTTTGGTACATTTGGTTTGCAGTTGATTCGTCCACTTTGTCTCTGAAAACTACATTGTAGTTTAGGATGAGAACAAAGATACAAAACAGTTTTTGTACGAAACAAGAACCTTGGTTATGTAAGCTGAGGACAACTGAATACAAGAAAGAACTTTATCTCCATTTACTGATTTCAATGTTATAACAATTGCCCTGTCTCATGGTCACTTCTTCATCGAATAAGACTATTTGGCAAACAAGATGATATAAGCCGTATCAGTGTATTCAGCACAGCCTGAATTGATTCTTCTTTTAACTCAATGACTAAAACTAACACTTTGAACAGAGTATTGGGATGGTGAGCTGAGGAGAGATCAAGGTCAGGAATTACTCTTTTTTTTTTTTATCTGCTGGGCTGTGCAGATGTGTCCTGGCTGCTCCGGCCCCTGCAGAGGGAGGGAGGGAGGGAGGGATCAGCCTGTCCCTCCTCTGACCCACATTCAGCCGCTGGGCTGATAATGGCCGGTCAAACTGTCCGTCAGCCTCTTATCTGCACTCACACAGTTATTTCAGGCAGCCTGTTCTCTCTCCCAGGCCCGAGCCGTACATGCGGCTACGCGCTGAACTTGACTGCTCTGACCTCTGAGCCTCAGCTATAAACTGCGCGGGACCCGGGCCGGGGAAAAAGGTCAGAGGTCAAAAGGTCCTCGGTGAGCCGTGAGCTGCAGCTGTAAGACGACCCAGTGACGTCACGGGAACGTTCCTGAAATTTCTCCGATTGTGCACTTGTTGCTCATCGGCCGCAGGGACGAGCTTCCTCCTTCTTTACATCTTACATGTCGACACATTTCAAGGAACTAGCCACACAATCGATAGGATGGGTGAAGTTGGCTTTGAAAACAAAACACATTCAAAAAAAACACATGTCCAGTGTGTGATTCAAAGTGCCTATACTCCCAGAAGTACTTTTCCACGTTACTACTATATTTCCTTAGATGAGTAATGAATTAGTCGATGACTTGTTTGGTTTATAAAATGACTCAAAGAACTGTGAAAAATGTCAGTCATGTCTTCACAGACGCTTAGATAAGGTCTTTAATCTGTCCTCACCTCAATGAGACTCCATAGAAACCATAAAACAGTCACATTTAAGAAGCACAAAACGCAGAATTTAGATTGAATTACTTGAAAAATCCTTCTAAATGCTTAACAGCTTCAACTGACTTATCAAGTATTAAAATGGTTGAATAATCAATGTGTTTCTGCAGCTCTGCACAAGGCGGACAAAGCACAATTTTAAAGAAAACCCTCATGAGAGACGCAATGGATGTGAGAGGAACTGAAGAAGTTTAACAAAAGCAATAAGGTTTCGGTCTGCAGCCAAACAGAATTCTGCACTGATATATAGATATATAGTCTACTGATAAAGTATACTGATATATAGTCATGTAATGATGCGTCTCCCTACACATGTCCAACCATGGAAAAGCTGTTCTCTAGTTGACCCAACACTGCTCTGGTGGAAATGGGTTATAAAGGGGAACAAAAAAAACAAGCGGAGAACACTTGAGGACAGAGTGTGAGCGTCCGAGAAGAATAAAAGAACAGGCGTGTTTACATTTCAGGTGCACGTTGTGAGTTTCGGTTCTCTGTGTATCCTTGGCTCCCTCGGGATCGTTGCCCCTCGCCGGGTTCCCCAGAGTTCAACAAACAACAACACGATGAGACGACGGTCAGCACTTCCTTATCGGGCCGAGCAAACAGCGACAGGGGAGCGCAAACAGAACGAACCGATCCAGCATCATCTTCAGTTTATGTGTAATGAGGAGTAGATAGGAGCCCATAATGGACTGTATAAAGCCACAGTTTATCATATCATGAATGCAAGAGTTTGTTGACAAGACCTAAGAAACAGCTACTGTCATAGGAAATATGAAGTCGACGCTTTGTATTTCCTGTAACGATTCTGATAGGCAGATCGACTATTTTGTCACACGTGATAAATTTAGCTGCTGTGATCCAGGTCAGGACACTTAGTCGTGTTTTTATCTTCATTCTTTTACGTCAGAAACCTCCAGACGTTCAGTCACAGTGACGCCTGTTCATCCCCAAGGTGATAAAACATCAGAAATAGAAACGATGATGATGATGATGATGATGATGAAGAGGAAGGGAATCATTTCAACATCCTCTTACAGACCAAAAATACTTGAAGACCTCTACTAAATGAAGTTGGAATCAGCAGCACATGTTACACTTACAAATCAGTTGTAGTGGGAAATCAAATTAGAGAGAATAACCATACAACAGACCTCAGATCAGCTGGGGAGGAACAAAGACCCAAAGAACAAATTTGATGAAGATATATCTTTAAAGCTCTGACTTATTCACCATAAATACACCAGACCTTTTGCAGTCAAACTATTAGAAAAGAATATTAAAATGTAATACAAAGGTATTTCAATACTTTTTAAGGGCCTCCATTTCCCCCAAAACTGATTGACTTTCAATACTTCTTAAGACTGGACAGGGAATTGGCATTGATGGTGTTTTATAGACATTTGATAGAAGAAATCATTTCCCATCAGAAAGTGAAAGTTAGAGTTTGAATCTATCCTAAAATACACACATATCGGTGATGTAAATATAATGACACTTTCTCAGCTGACCCTGTTTAAATGGCCTTTGAAGCTACCAGTTTAATACCATGTAAAGCCAAATTATTCCCATCTAATGTACGGTATATAACGACATCATAATCACTGGTCCATGGGAGTGAGACTGTCTCTACTACAGTAGTAACTGTCTGCATTATATAACCAGAAGAAATACGACTCCTGGCTAATGAGATAGCAGCATTATGATGGGGCTGTGCGTCTCCTCTCCCAGTGAGAGGCTATCCCGTGTCCTGAGAGCGGAGCGGACAGCTGCGCGGATCAACAACGTGTGAGACAGACGAGCAGGAAGCACACGTCTGATAACGAAGCTCGCTAACGAGCGGATTCTGACGAACACGACTCGTTTAGAGCTGGGCAGCGCTCCCCGCTGAGCAGCCGTATTTAACCTTGAGCTTTGTGGTTTAATCAGACTGCCAGAGAGACACGTTGTGAGGAAATTCCTCATTTAGCCTTGGATTTGATTTGTGAGATGCAAACGCACATGGAGCACTAATTAACTGTCGATCTAAGCATTACAACGTTTTTTCTAAGGAGGATTTTAAGAAATCAAGTCAAAAATTTCTCAACTCTGATTCATTCATCCTCTAGGACTGAGCACTGAATGTTGTTTAGATGAGGACCAGAAAAAGGCATTTGAAGACCTTATCTTCACCGGTGTGAAAAAGCCTTTAACAATCTTCCTATTTTTAGAAAATACACAGCTCTAATTACGCTTTTCCTGTTTAATACCACACTAATCACCATGTTTTTCTGGTTTGTGTTGGACAGGTTTAATGTACAACGTCTACCTTACCTCTCCTCCGATCAACAGGCACTTTTTATAGTTTTGATAGTCGTATTGCATGTTCTTCTAGATCTTTATATTCCTTCACTGGTATGCATTATGTTGCCTTTGGAGCAATTACTCAAAAAAATGAAGTTGTTCTGATGTTGAGAATCAACAAAATGGATGCAACACTCTGCAAAAGTTTCTCTAGAGCTGCTGTGAACTCACCTTGGCTGCTACAGGCTGGAGCGACTGACTAATGGAACGTTTGCATGTAATGTTTGTGCAACCAACAAGCGAGTCCCCACTGTTTCATTAACCCTCGGAGGGCACGCACACACACACACACACACACACACACGCACACACACACACAGGTAATAGTCTCACCATGAGTGCATCGGAGGCACACACACTGTGGAAGCCGAGGTAGAAGGCAGCGAACTGCTTAAAGATGGACTTGTTCAGCAGGAAGTCGACGTAGAGCTGGACGTACTCTGTGGAGGGAAAGCAGGAAAACAACGGGGTGATATTTAAAGATCGGTGCTAAACGAGCGTGTTACGCGTTGGCCCTCCGGGCCTGAACCCGCAGAGCAGACCATGGCAGAGAGCTGGAGCGGAGCCGCCGGATGGAAAATGAGTGTCGTTCAGTAAAAGACAAAGAACAGAGAGGCCACGGAGCGGAGTCACGTTTCTGTGCTGCCATGCTGCTCTGCAGAGCTTTGTGGAAAGTTCAGGTGTGAATAGGACATGAGCCACATCCAGGTGGGATGCTGAACCACGCAGCTCCTTTTACTCTAATGACAGGCTGACAGTGTGACTTTACTTCCCAGAAAGACGCTCTACTTTGCATTGGATGCCTATTTGCAGGCATCATCCTCACTTATCACTGGAACCTCCCACATTAATGTTCCCTTCATCTATTCTAGGATGTGATGCTTTTAAAACAGTGTTGAAAGTCGACTCAACTCTTACAATGGACGCTTTGTTCTCGCAATCTTCTTCATCTATTTTTTCAAATAACAAACTGAACTTCTACAATAACATGTCGAAAGTTATCTCCTGGCCTATTGTCCATGTGTGACTCACTTTTAATAAAGTGAATTTGCCTCTTTTTAAATATTATATAATCCTGCACATTTGTTTGCTGAGCTCTAAAAGCATCACCTCACTTCTTGTTTCATCTTTGCATGATTTGTCACCTTTAAACATCATTTCACAATAAATCCCAAGTTTATAATAAAATCCCCCCTTTCTTTCTTGATTAAAGTATCGAGCCTTGTTTCTTGGTACTTTTTTGATTTATAACGGTACAAAATCAGTCGTACAATCTAAATAGTTTGTTTCATATCGCTCTGAGACACTTCATTTATCTCAGCCTTTAGGTGTTTATACACACAGACAGATGGCTAAACAGACTGACAGGTGCGCATCCATGCAGAAGAGACATGCTCACTGGCACACAACCTGTCAACCTGTGAGAACCTGAACCAGGCTGATTCACTTCCTGGTGGAGCAGCAGAACCAGCTGCAGTGCTGAGGCGTGGACTCACCCTTCCTGTTCTGCTTGGTGACAGGGATTTTGTCTCCTCCAGGCTTCAGGTTGTACGATCTGACCACGCCCATTTCCTCCTGGAAAACCTGCAACACACATCGCAAAGCATAGGACTGATGCCTAAATACCAACAGAGTTTACTCGTCCCATTCTCCCTCAGCTCATGAGAGGGGGCTAAGAGACCGAATATGTTAAGATGAGAGTATTTCCTTTCATCTGGTAGACAGAGGAATGACTAGAATTGTGATATTAGGTGTGATAGCGGTGACCTGCTTCCTGCCTCTGCCCTGGATCTACTCTGTCATTTGGATCAACTTCCAAATCTTACTGGTTCTTCCACAGATCATGTCCACATGTCCACCAAATTTCATGGTGATCAGGGGAATGGATTTTGTATAATAATGTTTATCATCACAGAGCAAAGAACAAAACAAACAAATACATAACGTCTTTGAGTGGTAAGGGCAGGTGGAATTGCATTATGATCCATTTTTTTTGTTTTGATATTGCAGGGTTAAGGCGATACGGCCGTCTGTGAATAGCACAGTGTGACGGTCGCTGGTTCAAACCCTGGTGGGGGGCCTCTCTGTGTGCATTTACATGTTCTTCCTGTCTCTGTGTGGGGTTTCTCTGGGTGCTCCTTCTACCTCCTGCAGTCTAAATAAACAAAAAATAAGTGTCTGGAGATGAGACATTAAGATAATGCCGTCAACTCCATTTTAAACCCCGTCCAAAAAGCCAGCCTAAATCCCCAGTTATATGTAAACTGCTTCTAATTCAACCCAATTAGATTCAAGGAAATGTAGAAAAAAATTGGATGGATATGGACTTTGCATGTTCCCCCTACAGTATGTCTGCCTGGGATTTCACTATGAAATGCAGCTTCCTTCTAAATGGCAGGAATGGTTATTAGATGTGTCACATTTAGTGAGCAGGTACAAACGCATCGATCCTCTCGCTCATTTCTCGCACATTTTTAGGTGAGTAAGCAAATTTCCCGACATGTTGCGCCACTGTCAGTAAAGACGGGGATGCGGGACGTAGTTCAGGTCGGTGTGAGACGGGATATAAGGAATAAATTATGTGGGTGCGGGATTTCGCAAGGAGCAGAGCAGCACAAGCCTATAACTGTGTGGAAAATAGAAGGGTATAAATACAGCACGAGAGACACACATAGGGAGAGGCTGAGTGAGAGCTATAGAAACACACACACACACAGTGAGAGAGAGAGAGAGAGAGAGAGATCCAGCATGAGCAGGTCAGTGGGTTCATGCGTCTCACAGTGGAGTGGCTGTGACCAGCCTATAGCTCGCACTGTGGGTTAAAATAACAGCCGCACTCAAGACTTTTACGTAACCTTTTCCTCTCTCACGTATGTCGCAGCTGAGCCATAAAGAATTCCTTTATATCTCTCTGGCAAAGACACGAAGCCGGGCCGCCTCCTGTGACGAGGCGCTGTCACCGAGCCTGCTGATGTCACGTAGCCTGCAGGATCTGCACTAGAGAGGGAATTTACTCTTCTACTTAAGTGTGATTATAAAACAGATAGGTAGGTTCCTTGAGGGAAGAGCGATTGTTCCCAGAGCGGTCGGTTAACATTCCTGTATAACATTCATCAGCGAGAATAAACCAGGAAGCTGAAGACTTCTGAATCCAGGCCAACGAGTGTTCCCGTGACTTTTTGTTTGTATTCCGGGTTGTCAGCGCGGTGCAGGAGATGGCAGACGACTTGTGAAGAGTGAAAAAAAGACCAGACTGGAGATTTACACTAAAGTAATGATGAACATAGGTGCAGGTGTGGAGAGCAGGGAGCTGATTGGCTGAGGAGGAGGAGCAGGGTGATGGGACAGATGTGTATGTGTGTGTGTGTGTGTGTGTGTGTGTGTATGTGTGTGTGTGTGTCCCGGGAGTGTGCAAAGATGTGATAACAATAACCGAGATGACTAAAAATAAAAGGCAGCTTGCACTAATAAACAGATATTCTTTATTGCCAATCAACCGGGATAATCCAGGAGCACCATCTGCTCTTCATCTAAAATGAATAATGTATGGCCACCTGCTCACTATAAAGATGTATAAGAACTACAGTGTCATCTCGTCAGCCGCATTAAAACTTTGCTTGACTGGACCAGAGGCTTAAACTGACAAACCTGTTGAGTTAATGACTCCAATGCCTAGGAATAGGATCTATTCTATTCAACAACAACTAGAATATCTGAAGCTACTGCTTCTTCTCTAAACCTGACGTACCGATGGTTTGGTATCTCCGTGTGACGGCTCATCCAGATCGGCCTCGGGTTCTTATTACAATCACACCAGAGTGAAAGTGATCACAGCTGTACGTTGTGACACATTCCTGTCTCTGCATTCATGTGATTGTGTGTGTGTGTATGTCTCTTCAGAGCATCATATGTACAAGAACTGACAGATACAAGATACAAATCAAATCAGTTGTAATCAAAACATGATTCTTATTCTTTATTTCCTAGTTTTCGTTTTGCATCAACTGCACATAACAAGGAAATTTCTTCCTTTTCAAAAAGCTGTGACGCTCCTGATGACTGCTAACATGCCTTTTCTTTGATACCTGGAAGGTGAGGTAGAAGTCCTCCTCTACGTTTCCCTCGTAGCTCAGCAGCTCTCCCAAACCGTGAGCCAGCTCCTGCAAACAGACACGGGAGTCACAAGATCGTCTCACATTTAAAACGAGTTATTCCTCTTCAAAAGAAGACCATCGTTAGCTAATGAGAAATCAACCTGGACCAATTTGCACTTCTATTTTTTGATGTTTGTCTTTTGTTGCATGTTTATAAAATGGTGCCTCGAGCAACTTAATCAGCATGGATTGCCATCTCTCCCGCAGTAGTGTTCGTGTTCAGTGTAGTAACAGCTCGGTCTCTGTGGTAGATTACCAGAATAAGGCACTGAAAGCTGAAGCCACTATAAATGAGGGTCACGAGGATTCTTCAGTGGCATATATGTGACGTCACGGAGACTACGCCCATATTTCACAGGGCTGACGAAGTGTGTGTGTGTGTGTGTGAATGTATGTGAGGCGGGGGGTCAGTTATGAACTGATGCCAGCTGGAGGGCTCGTATCTGATATCCTGCTGTTAGGTAACTGAGGTCCCGTTTTAGTATCCAGGCATATGTCTGCATGTGTGTGTGTGTGTGTGTGTGTGTAGGTATGTGGCCATGACTAAGGCCACTTTTTGGAAGACGTGCCAGACTTCAGATCAGCTAAGTGGGCTCAGCTGGTGCCTCTGTAATTGGACAGAGCTTTTGGGTCAGTAGTGAAGGTTAGACATAGGTCGGGTTGGAGTCCACAGGAAACAAGTGGGAGTCAGTGTGACTTCCCCAAAATTGTCCCAACTAACTAGGTGTCTGTGTGTGTAGGTGTGTGTGTGTTTGACCTTGACAGGAAGAGGATGATTTTGGACGTGAAACAAGTGTATCAGGTCACTGTGAGCGAGTGCTCGGAATGTCCTGCACAACACAGGCACATTGTTTAATCTGCGTTTCCACTGAGTTGTAGATTTAAGCTGTCAATCCCTGCAGTAGCTGTGTGTGTGTGTGTGTGTGTGTGGGTGGGTGTATATGTGTGTGTGGCCTTCAAGTCCTTCCTCGAACACACCTCCCTACAGCTCTGCCTGGTCATTCATTCAAATGAAAAAAAAAAAAATGCAAATGGAAAAATGAAAAAGTGCTTTCCAGCTGTTTTGCTGGACACACCACCTACATTTTAAAATCTATATGTTAAAGCACTTATGCAACAAGTGGGATAATACTATAAAACAGATGAAAGGCAAATGGCGTTGCATGGTCCGAGGAGAGGAAAGAACATGGAGTGAGTACAGTATGTACAGCTGTGATGTATACATTGGCATCTATGAGTGTGACGCTAAATGTGTGTGAGTGTGTGTGTGTGTGTGTGTGTGTGTGTGTGTGAGGCCGAGCTGAGCTGCGGACGCGTGCAGGCAGAGAGGCAGAGCAGGACGTGAGCCGACTGGGTTCAGGAGGATTCACATATGGGAACATTCAGCGACTGTAGCAGAGCTCTGACCTCTGAGCTGCAGCAGCAGAGCGTTCTGTGTGGATTTCACCAAACGTCTGTTATTAAAACACAGGAGGATTTAAGGATCATCTCTGCAAAACGATGATGGTGGAAGACCGAGGGTGAGCGCAGTGACTATTGTTAGCCACTCCATATCCCCCGCCAATAACACTGTAATACCGACAGACAATCCCCCTGGACTATGTACTTGAACACTGATCACTTGCACATAACTGATGGCGCTGTTCCATATATGTGTGATGCACATATTTTATCAACATTTACCTCTTTCTCCTGTTCTAAATTAAACTTTATTTTTCTACTTGCATGTATGCAAATATCTGTCTTTCTTTTGCAACTTACACAAGTCAAAATTCTGTGTAGATTTGATGATTCTGCTATATGAAAGTGATGCATCTCACACCCATTCAACCACTTTCTTAACTTGCTTTAAGCCTAACCAGTTCTGTGGAGCCTACTATAATGCACATGCAGTGAACGCAGGGAATACACCCTGGTCATCCAAACATGCATGTTTTTGGAAAGATGGGTACGTGGAGAAAACCCTATGCTACAGAGGTTTTCTCTGTGGCATAGATACAGTTTACCCAGGTCTGACCCAGTCAAACCCGCACCTTTACTGCTCTCAGGCAACAGTGCAAACCACTCATTCACCATGTCACTGCATCTCCCCTCATATTAACTCAGAACGCAGACTCAAAGAATGCATGCAGGGCTGCAGAACAGAAAGGTGTTGTACGGTGGATGTATTTGCAGCTCGAGACTTACTGCATGTAAATGTTTGGAGTCCGTGTTAGCAAAGCCTAAAATATTAATCCAGGTCGCAGCTCGCCATGTTAAATTTAGACTCGACAAAGATGATGGTCTGAGGGCTGGAGGTGAGGCCGCAGGTAAACAGAGAGGATAAAAAGTGTAACTCTGGCCCCCTCTAGTGAGAAAACAGAGAAATGCAGGCGTGCGCGTGCCAGGAGTGACGTCACAGGTTTTCCCTTCTCTCTCTTTTTTTTTTTCTTTTCTTACAGAGCTGCACATACAGACTGAGTACAGACAGTTTTTGTCACACACCGGCATGATCTGCTGCAGGTCGTCCAGAGTGGCGGTTGCCATGCCGACCAGGGCGTTCTGGTCACATGGTACAGTGGGCGGCGTGAGGAGCTTCCTGTCGCGCATCACAGAGAAATAAACACAAAATCGTTACTTTACTTTCCCTCCCAGCTCTCCCTCTGGAGCTGGGACAGATGCTGAGCTGAATGTACTGAGCAGAGACAGAAAACTGTCATATCGTATCAACATATATGCATGCATTTTCTTTGATTTAGAGTGACCTGGTGTGACCTGGTGTGACAGCTCCACCCACACATACCTGTAACAGTAGAGAGGGAAGTGGATGTCCAGAGCGATGCTGTTGTAAACGGCTAAGCCCATCAGCTGGTAGCACGACCGGTTAAGGAGGAAGTAACGACACAGTCACAAGCTGTAAATACATAGCTAAAGTACACAGAACTACACTGATAGTGGCACTCATGTTTAGACCCTGGTAGCGATATAATGCAAAGCGCCGATCACTTGTTTTTGCTCCCAGAACATCAAGGAAAATTATATATAAATGTATGGCTTGATCAGACTACAGAATACGAAGTTTTCACAATTGAGTTTACCAAAATCTCATCTTGTAGTAGTAGTTATAGTAGTAAGTTTTCACAGTTTTAGTGGGTAACCTTTGTAAGTGAAGTTGTAACCCTAGTAACTTTGCAAAATGGGATATTTCAAGAGTAAGATATTCATATACAGTCATTTAAGGAGGAGAATAGAATATGACTTTTATTTGAATAGAATATAAGTACAAGAATATGAGTATTCACCATCTTTACAAAGCTGTAAAAATGTACTACATCATACATATCGATATGGTAGAGACAGGTCTGTTTCATGCACTAGATGTGGTCTAGACACCTTTCAAGTAATTGTAGTTTAAACTTAAAATGCAGAAAAAAAGTTTACAATAGCAGTGAGTGTTGATCTAAGTTAAATCAAGAAATCAGCCCCAAATCCACACAGACATCTGTACCGTCTCTGTGTGTGTTAATTAAGGCTTTTATGTAACAGAAAGTTTCTTGCCGACCAAATGAATTATTATGTAACTTTTGCGTGTCTGTCTCAGTGTGTGTGTGTGTGTGTGAGTGTGTGTGATGGTGAGTTCATGTACTGAATGTCCCATCCACCTGCTTTCCTTCTGTGTCCAAGGGCTGGTGGCCCACATTGAACACACACTCACACACCCACATACACATAGGCACGCACGCACACACACACACCCACGTGCACACACACACACACACACACCCACACACAGTTCACAGCTGCAACATGTGGCCACCACATGTAGTTTAATTGTGTGTGTGGGTTAAGTGTGTGTCTGAGCTGACTGATTATAGTAGGGTAACACACACACACACACACACACACACACACACACACACACACACACACACATGAAAGTTAACCTATACTGTACTATTACCACAACCATTAAGGTCATTAAGAAGTCAAACAGACATATGCACATGCACACACACCCGCACACACACACACACACACACACACACAGTCACATTCATCACAGGCAGTACAAAAGAAAGGCATTCAGAGGCCCTCGTTCATATATCTCCACTTTATGGGACAGGCATGAATAAAGCTCTCACTCTCTCTCTCTTTATCTCTGTCTTCCCTCGATTCATGCCCCTGTCTCACATTCTCTCTCTCTCTCTCTCTCAGTGTGTGTGTGTGCGTGTGTGTGTTTTCGCCCACATCCTCCTATTTGCCCGGCTGCCTCGTGAACTTGCTCTTGATTCAGTGGTGCAAAAGGCCTGAAGCAAAACAACATACAAGGAGATTCTACAACAATTTCCTGCAGCATTCAGCAGAAAAAAAGTCAGCTTTTATAAAGACTCGACCTGTCTGATCTTACGTTTTGCTGACTTTGATCGTAAGCATCCTAACCTTCTATCTGGCGCCACCACCAGGTAGAAATTTGTCAGGACAGGCATCTACTGGCCACCTGTGTTCAGAATGTTACTGCTGTACATGACAGAAAACACAGAACTGCAAAACACATGGAATCACAGGCGTCAGAGTTCCAGTGATCGTATCACAGAGTGTGGAGAGGTCTGTTTACGCCTGAAACCACTCGTGACATAAACAGAGTCTCAGTTTTGTTCTATGATGGGAATGAGGCTCTGGTTTGATCTGAACACTAATTAAAGTGTAAACACTATATACACACCTCTGTATATGACCTTATTTACAGTTCAGAGTAGAAACTGTGATTCACAGGCATGACGATGGCCTATGCAACATGATTGAACCTATATTTAATCAATAGAATCACATCTTTTTTCAGCGTTATCCAACTTTTCTATTCTAATTATGACTTTTTGATTCAAAGTGACTTACCCAGAAGACATAACATTGCATGAGATAATGTGTAATGACGATATGAGGAACTGCTCTAACTTCTGCCTTCGGAACAACAAAGGGATGAGAGTGGCTGCACAATGTCTGAGGAAAAAGGGAGAGGACGGCGGCTGCGATGCATTTTGGGCCGATGCCCTGGAGCTGCTTACAGCAGCATCAGTTTCATCTCTGTACATCTGTCTCTCTCTCTCCCTCCCTCCCCCTCTTCATGTCCCCACTCTGTCTCTCCTCCTCCCTGCTCTCTCATCAGCGTTTGCTCCTCTTTGTTTACGTCTGTTTATCTTTCCATCTTCCACTTCCCCACTACACCACCACCACTCTGCTTCTCATTTCTCTCCCTCTGTTTTCTTTCTTTCTTTCTTTCTTTCTCCTTTCCCTCCATTATGCACTTTCTCTCCAGCCTCAATCTCTCTTCACTGCTGCCTCTCCATCTCCATAGAGACGCAATAATACCATGACGACTAAACAGGGACGGGGGGGGGGGATTGATAAATCAGCTCTTAGCCCGAGCACACACATGTGGAGCATGCATGGAACACCCAGGAGCACACACGCTAGCATGCACGCACGCACGCACACACACGCAGGCATGGATACACACAAACACACACACTTAGATACAGACACATACATCAGCACACACTTTTCCCGCCCTTTCTTTATTTCCTCCATCTGACTTTGCTCTTGCACACTCACTGTTTCGTCCCTCGACCAAATGCAACACACACACACACACACACACACACACACACACACACACACACACACACACACACACACACACACACACACAGACAAAGAATATGCAGCTATTAGGTTATATAACCTTTTGACAGTTCCCAGCTGGCTAGTAACGAAGGATAAACTGCTGGATCTGCTCTATTCACACAAGCTACACACACACACACACACCCATGCACACGTACACATAAACACACACACTTACATACCGTACATAAACATATCATCATAGCCATATACACACCAGGCTTATTCCTGGAAATACAGTTTGCACATGGGAAGAACAGCGTCCAAGTTGCTCTCCAGGATCTGAAGCCACAATCAGAGGAGTGTCATGCAGAGCTTTCACAGCAAATCACTTGGAGCACATTCAGTCCACATCATTCACGCTCTGCACTGGAATAAAACCAATCAATGAGCATCAATAATATCAGTAACAGCAGGCGGCCAGTGGGCTCCCAGCCACCAGAAAGTTATGTCAGAGCAGGAACCGCGCGGTCTGCCTGTTTTAATCGGCCTTAAACGAGCCTCTGGGCGTGTTTCAGGCTGGATGCGAGGGGATTAGCCAGTCAGCGGAAAGATTAATTTGCCAAAGTTGAAAGTGTTTCAAGTGAAAAATGAAAAACGCTGATTGCCCTTAAAGCCTCCTGGTGAAATATTCCACATTTCTCTCCACCTGGTTGCAAACTTTCTAATGAGCTCGGCTGCAGTTATTGTAAGTGTCGGACAAAATGGGCTCATTTCCTGCTCCGAAAAAAAAAACCTACAAGAGGAGGAAAACAATGAACAGCTGTTTGAGATACAATATGGAGGAGAACTTGGGCAGAAACCCCCTGCATTAAAAAAGAGTAAAGCATCGCTGATATATTGCATAATCACATATTTGAAACAGCAAATATGTGCTGTAAATTGTTCCATATGTAGACCCACAGTCTCCTGTCCCGCTTAGGTTTTCTGTGTGTTTATATGAACATATGAAATAAGGACATCACCTAAAATGCCACCAAGTGTCACTACTTCCAGTCACCTTCATTAACCGGAGTCTTTTAAGGCAGAGAGTCGAGTCTGAAATCATCTTTGTTATGCAAGTGTGAAGGTTACTGGGTGTGAAATCACTGAGGCACTGAGGACGCTTTGTTTTGGAGAAATGTTTCAGGTTCAGAGCTCGTCTGTTTTATTTTATGCTCTGGGTAGGAAAAAAAAAGAAAAAAAAAGGTGTGTTTAGTTTAAGATAAATGTATGCTGTGTGCAGATTTACAGCCTAAAAACACATATTATGGTGTCTTTTTTCTCTGCTGTGGTTTGAAGCAGAGGAGGGAGGAGTGAATGTGTGCGCGTCCACAGTCCATACGACCCGCACGCTATTCTGCACATCCCAAAATATTCTGCAGTTTTGTCTACAGCAGATAGACATAAAAACCAGAAGCTGCGAGACCACGAAAGAAACATATTGGACACAATTAAGGATCATTAAGAAGGCAGTGAGCAGAGAGCGCAAAGCCCGATGTTTCTGTGGTTTCAGGCTAAAGGATACAGTCCCGACCAACTGGAACTCGGAATAGTTGTCACATTTCCAACTGCTGAACCAATGGCAGCGCGAGTCCTTCATGTAGGTGAACATTCCTGGAAAATAAGTAAAATATTAATAATTACTACCACAGATCATTTAGATTTAACAGAGCGATGGAAAGGGGAAGAAAAAGTTGGGAACGTGGGGATGGAATAAAATGAACAAATGGAAGAAGGGCGAAAGGAGGAAGGAGCAAAGAGGATGAAAGAATGCAGATTTGCTAAAAAGTAGCGAATTTCTTGAAAATGTTCCAATGAATACGAAAAAAGTAACACCTAAAGTTACAATTAAAGGCAAAGAGGATGGTTGAATAAGGATCATGTGCAACATATTGCATGCAATCTATAACACTATAAGAAAAACAGCACAAATCTTGACTTTTTGTGAACAACAGATTCACCTTGAAGTGTTGGAGAAAACCCAAAACCAGAGTGAGGTGTAGCAGAAATAGATTTTATCAGTAACTGAGCAGCAATATCTGAATGAATACATCAGTGCATACAGTAACCAAGCACCAACATAAGCCAGCATAGACGTAGTACATCTACTATAAACAGTAAGAACAGAAAGTTTCTGCAGTCACTGGGTCAAAGTAGAACACAAAGTAGAAACGCATTGTTCAATGAAGACAGTACAACTCTTTACACATTGTGTCCACTGATTATTTCAGCTCTAGTTTTGGTCTCCACAAAATCACAAGCTCTGCTACATTCACTGGCTGCTCTATACCTGCTGCTGCAAGTGCAAAAACAAAACTTTTTAAGGATTTTGTTCCTCAGTTGATGTTACAAAGACCCTGAAAGTAACTTTGAAGTTTTGTAGATTAATAACAATGAGCTGAAACTCTCTATAGAGACCTACAAATTCAGCCGGAGACTGATCACTTATTGTGGATTTCTCACAACTATTATGACAAATCAAGTAGACAAACACTGCATTATATTGTGACTGTCCATTAAAGTCCTTCTCACTTTTCACGACTTCCCTCCATCACACAGTGAAGGCTTCTCTACGGTTACGGCTCCCACCACTGTGCATGACTTGTCATCACACTGTCAACGTTCAGTCTGACAGATTTGTGGTCATTTTCCTTGTGTTTGGTGAGCAATAAAAGGAGGATAATTAGCAGGTTGTTAAGATGAGGGAGAATGAAGAGAGAGAGAGAGAGAGAGAGAGAGAGAGAGAGAGAGAGAGAGAGAGAGAATGGTGAAGCTTTCCCAGCTCAGACTGAGAGAAACAGCAGCCGTCTGTTCTGAGCGGAGACACACATCTGGACCGCTCACATCTCCCAACACCAGAAACTAACACCGCTTCAAGCCTCAAAGAGCCTGTGTGTGGCTGTGTGTGTGTGTGTGTGTGTATACACCTGCCTGCACGAGTGCATGTGTGTGTGTGTGTGTGTGTGAGGCAGAGCCGGGGTTTTCCCTGTGCTGCTAATGAGGGGAACACAGCTTTCATTGAGTGTGTTGCTTTGGGCCGACATCCCCTGGCACCAAAAACACAGACAACCGCGGAAAGATGGAAGGACGATGGAAAGAACAACCCAAGCAGCAGCGGAGGGAGAGAGAGAGAGAGAGAGAGAGAGAGAGAGAGAGAGAGAGAGAGAGAGAGACAGAGAGAGACAGAGAGAGAGAGAGAGGGGGGGGGGACTCAGATGCAAAGGCAGACGTCTGCTTGGTCCCCATTCAAGTATTTTCTAGTATACGGAACAAATCGAAACAACAAATGTTGGAGGTAATTCAACTTAAATAGTGTAATAAATGAATAAATAAATAAATAAATTGGGGCCTTGACTCGCACATGACGCTCGAGGTTTGCGGTCGGAGCGACACTGATGGAAATTTCATCTTGAGAAAAAGCTCTGCTCTCTACAAACGTTCACTCTGGACGTGGATTAGAAGGCGCGGTGTGTATGAGTTGGCCACCTGTGGGATCCGTGCTGCAAACAAGCAGCTGCGAGCTGCACACGGACCGGGGGAGCGTCAGACGTCCGACACGCAAGACTGCGCCTCACGTCCTATGACCGACCCAAAGTCAACGACGGGGTTCTCCAAGGGAACACGGAGAACGGAGCGGTTCCTAAAGCAGACCTCTGCTAGTCTCTGTGACACATCAGCACACGCTCATACGGAGGTGGCAGCAGCTTTTCAACCTCAGGTAGGGACGTGCAGAGTCTGACTTAGCTTCAGTTTGGTCCAGAACGCTTCGATCAGGCTGCACATCTGAAAACTGCTGCTTAAGCTGGTGCTTTATTGTTCTGTTAGAGAACTTGGTTGATGTTCAAAAAAGCTGCACAATATCCACAGACTGGGCTCTGACTTGCAACAGGAGGTTCAAGAAGCTGATTTCTGGTCATTTCTATTGTCAACAAATTGATTATATGTACAGCGTTAAGGCTGCAACAAAAGATTTTGTAGTGGATCATTTTCTCACTTAGTTGTTTGGTTTATACAATTGTGAAGTTACAGTGAAAATAACTTCATAAAAGTCAAGATAAGTTCTTTCAGTGCCTCCTCATAACAATAGCACACATTTTTCTGTCACAGAGACACAAGATCTCAGAAAATATTTGACTTACTCAAACATGTTTTGATCATTAGACTTGTCTATTAATAGGCAATAAGTTGATGGAAAGCACTGCTACGGCCAGTAGAATACAGTGTGTGCGGTTTCCAATGAAGAGGCAACAGCTTTAGAGAATTACTAGCGTGTAAATATTGACAAATATCAGTGTTGTCCTGGGGAGAAGCTCATAGAAACGTAAACAGATCAGGTCTAGGTAGAGGCACAGCTGGACGGCCGGGATGAATGGATTTCGGGGCTTTCAGAGTAAACACGGTAAAGCAGGAAGATTTATTCCTCCACGGGAAGTTAATGTTGCAGCGTGATCCATCTCTCTGCCGCTGAGCGCACGCTCAGCCGGAGCCAAACATTCCCCGAGGCTGCGTGCAGATCTCCCGAGCTCCGAGGAGGTGACATAAAGTGCTGCCTTACATGATTTCTGGGAATTACAAAATCTTGGCTGTTTGCGAGCAGCCCAGCGTGATTCAGCAGAGTGGGACAAGTTCCTGGAGCAACGCCCCACGCTGCGCTCCAGAACCAACACCGAGATGGACCAATCGCAGCGCGGTGACATCATCGGGGCCCTCTCCTCGCCTCCCAGCACGACGGCGAAGGAGTTAGCCACCCAGCCAGGTAGGCCAGCTTTACGAGAAGAAGAAGAAGAAGTTACCAGGAAGCAGTTTACTGTCGTTTTCCTTTTTTCAGCCTGTTTACGGTTACAGCTCCTCAGGAGGCTCTAGTGCCATGTTGATCCTGGACCGCCACGCACAGCCCGAGAACACGTTTTCAATTAATGAAGATTATAAGGTTTTTTGGCAGTCGGAGGGGTTTGCAGAGCAGTGATAACCCAGCATCAGCGTTGAAACGGGTTCAGGAATAGCCTGGCAGAAATGAGCCTGGATCAACATGAGAGATGATGAACAGAATGTTTGCCCTGGATCAACATGGACTTCAGGCTAATCAGGCGCCTCGGACCACAACATACAAATTATCTCAGCTCAATTTTAAAATCTTGTTCCTGGATCCAAAAACAAACAAAAAAAAAGTCTGTCCGCGTACCAACAAAAATGGATTGGTGGAGAAGAAGTAGAGCAGCCTCTGCACTGCAAATGATTAACTTAGATTTACAGGTTTTAGATCATTTATCTTGTTTTAAGAGGTAATTTCTTATTATAAATGTTTAACTTCAGACTATGATCTTAAATCAAGTGAAATCTTGTTGCATGGACAGATGATTTCACTCGTTCTGAGAACTCTTTTTCTCAGATTTTGAGGGTTTTTTTTGTGTTTTTTTACCTTGTTTTACTCTCCCTATTCTGCAGTGTGACCTTCACTACAATCTCTGACACTGACTCAATGCACGACGTGATAGTTAATGGAGAGTTTGACGTGACGGAGACAGAGAGGATTAAAGACAAACAAGCGGGAGAGGAGGATAAAGAGACAAGTGCACACAAACAGAGAGGCAGAGAGTCGTAGACAGAGAGATGATGAGTCCGGGGCCGTGTCAGTGAGGAGAGCAGAGAGAGCTCTGAGCAGAAGCAGGCGGACGGGACGAGTCATAATAGCGCGTCTCCAAAACCAACACTGACCGCTTTTCTCAGCCATCTGACACTGGTCCCTGCTGCCGTCTCACCCACATGAAAACTCACCAAGCCGGCCCACAGAGACTTCCAGCTAATAAAAATTTACTCTCCGTTTTTATCCAATAAAAATCTGCTTTTCTTTCCACTTGTTTTCAATAAAGCGCGGCTCCGCTTTCCATTGATTTCTGCATCGAGCTGGATTTTTCCCTCCTAAAGTCTGGGCCCGGGCTGTCGTCTGTACGACCTCAGCTGTGTGTGTGTGTGTGTGTGTGTGCGTGTGTGTGTGTGTGTGCGCGTCTCACCGTAGTCTGTGTGGAAGATCTGTCGCACCAGCAGCAGGAACCACTCCTTGGTCAGGCCGCCCATGTCCAGCCCGGCCTCCCCGACAAACGTCACCCGCAGCTTCTTCTTCAGGTCGCAACGTTTCCTCGTCAGCTGCACATGGAGGTTTACACACACACACAATGAAGATGAGAAGATGAGAAGATGAAGAAGAGAGGCACAGCAGATGTTATTAGATGACCTGGATCGGAGAGCTGATCTGTTCGCCTCACTTCTCTGTTAAGAAAACAAACATGGAGCTATTTGGAAATGCTTCCCATGGGCCATGCCGACAACTTCTACAACAACTTGTTGGTATTTGTATTTTGTATTGTTTGTTTGCATTGTATTACAAACAGCACCTGGTTGCAGCCTTGGTACTTTTGCTGTACTGGAAGCACATCTTGTTGTTGTACGGTGACACTAAAAGCTTTCTATTCTATTCTATTTGCATAGAAGATATTTCTTTAACAAGCCTAGGGAAGGGGAATGTATGTATTTGCAGTTGCTGGGAGCAAATAAAAATGAATAAACAATAAGCTTTAAGTAGGTTTACAAGCCATAGTTGTACAGAATATAAATTATTAAGAATCATTAAAAACCAATAGCAAAACTGGAAAATGCTCATGTTATAATAATGACAACGATAATACACACAATATACACAATAATGTACAAGTAACAGTGTATGTGCACATCCAGTTGGTGCCATCTCAGTTGTTTAACTTTTAATCCTAGTTTTACATTTTTGTTGTTGTGTTCAATCAAACATGTTCTGCACATAAAAATCTCACAACATTGGTTTGAAAACCTCTTCAGACAAAATAATTCCTCTAAAACTCCTCTAAAATAATTCGACAATCTTTAAGACATCAAATGTTGATTTTAGCACTTACAACACATCAGAGTTTTTGAGCTCGACACAAGAATGCAGAATATTAAAGACTCGCTCGTTGTGCCTCATAAATAACTTCCTGCCATCTCTCTGTTCCCATGCCACACATTTGCCTGTTTTTCTCTGATTGTGCAACACTTTCAGATCTATTTCAGTTTGTCAACACAAACACATAAAGTTCCCCAAACATCCCCAAAGTTCCCACCCGGGGCAAACTCCATTTGTCTGCATCTGGAGGAAGGGTTCTTCCTTGTTTATCTTTCCTCAGTGCTTCAGCCAAGGATGCAAATAAACACAATGTTTACGGACAAATATGTGCAGATTCGCTCCAATTAAACTGCAAATTACAGTAATTGTGCTCAGTCTAATGTGGCGCAGGATCAGTGCCACAGCGGCTTTGACTGCTGGCATAACAAGCCTGTTTGCTGAGGCTGTTTGATTAAGCTCTTAGGCAAGGACATGTGAACTGGAAGAACAATGTTTTCCTGGACGTAAACATCTCGGCAAAGATAAATACAAACGCAGAGCGTTACTGAGCCGATTCATAGTTGAGTCTCACATAGATTATCTGCTTTGTCTTTGACTACCAGGAGGCCAGTAGGAAATTAAAAAGATTAAAATGTTTACATGTTGGTGGAGATCAAAAACACCTCTGTTCATTTACATGTTTCCCTCCAGTCTTCAAAAGGCAGATTTACCATTGGAACACAACTTATTCATTGTTTCCTTATCATATTGTGAGATCTTCTTGCGTATTTTTGTTTTGGAAATAATTCGATTTAAAACATCTGAAGCAGATGTGGCAAGAAGAAGAAGACTGTGAGAGATGCTGTGAGAGAGTCTGTGTGTGTGTGTGTGTGTGTGTGTGTGTGTGTGCGTCCTTACCTCATCCAGTGAGTCGCTGAGGAGTTGAGCTCGTCGTACTTTAATGTTGAGGAACAGAAGGTTCATGTCCACTCTCTGCCTGCGAGAAACTTTACTGACCAGGCTTTGCTGTAAAACGTAACACACACAGTGTGAGTCTGTGTGTGTGTGTGTGTGAGTGAGTGTGTGTGTGTGTGTGAAAGGATGTCTCTTTGGAAAAAATGGAGATTTTGACACAGAGCATTGATTAAGAGTCTAATTCAGCCACCGGTGTTGATATAGGAAGAGGAGTTACTTTATTGGTCTCCAATGGGAAATTAATGTGTCTGAAAGTAAATCTACCAGAGGAATTTGTGTATAATACAATAATATAATAATATAATATTCCTGCTTAAGGGAAAAAGGCATTGATGGAAAATAAAAAGAAAGATGAGCAACAAAAACAGTGATCAGTGCATAGCTGTGAATGCTACCGATTTTGTACAGTAGTTTTCAAGGACATTGAAGGCCTGCAGTTTTATGTGGTTACGTGTGTGTGTGTGTGTGTGTGTGCGTGCGTGTCTCACCCTGGCCTGACTGATCATCTGTTGCTCAGAGTCTTTCTGGATGATGGCTTTCTTCACCACCGTCGAGAGGATGAAGGGAAACTGACAGAAGGAAAACCTGCGGAGGGACCAGAACAAAGCAAACAGCCACTGAGACTCTTTTCCTAATCCTAATCTCCTCATCTATTCTGCTACTAACGCTATATTTCCTTAAAGACAACAAATGAATACAACTCCATTCCCGAAGTGGCTACTAGCCGTTTTTCTTTCCTATTCTTTGTAAATGCCAGCCTCTTCATCCAGATGAGGAGGCTGCTGTAATCTACAGCCAGCTAGCCCAGCGGCCAGGGGCTTTTTCAGAGCGCATCGTCTGAGCTGAAGCTCCGGCTCCGCTTCCTTTATCAGATGTTAACGAGCCGTGACGCAGCGTGAAACAGACTTCACGGCCTCCGAGAGACTTTTTCCATGATGGCGGGATAAACTGCAGCTGTGGGAACTTTTCCTGGGTCTCCGCTCCGCTCCGCTCCGGAGGAGACACCACTGACTTCCAGGAATCTCCTGCGGGAGGCTCCCGTCCCCCCTCCCCCGTCCCTCCCCCCTCCCTCCCCCCTCCCTCCCCTCCTCCCTCCCTGCTCCCTTTCTCCTCCTGGTCATGGCTCGCGCTCGGCTAAAGTGTTGTCACGTCTGCGGAGGAGCTTCTGCTCCTTGTTAGTCAGTACGACTCAGGACACTTTCCGAGAGGGAGAGAAAGAGAGGTGGACGCTGGCTGTTGCTCCACAGCATCGTCTAGTTTTCATTTGTTATTCATTAACCTGTGACGAGTCCAAACTAACACCGTGTGCTCATGTTTTACCGCTGGACGACGAAGAGCAGAATAAAAATGCATCATTAATCGCGTTTTTTCGGTGTGTTGAGTGGCCAAAACAAGAGATCTGAGTTTAAACGAGTTCATTAATGAAAACAAAAGGCAATTACCTCTTATAATCTTCTACTAAATCAACCAAAATCCTCTGAAACTGACATGTTATGGTCAATGGAGATACTTCTACATTACACAACTACTCCAAAGAAAGTATATTTCTTCATGTGGATGCTACTTGTGTGTTGCAGCACTTAACACTTCAAAACGTTTCCAAAAAACAAGCAAAACTATTCCATCCCTCGACCGAAAAGAACGAACGACTCCAGCGCTGGCACGAAAACGTAGTCCGTGTGCGCCGAGGCTGTTCCTCCGGAGGTGTGAAACC